>PJEM01010289.1:0-63801 GCA_004023845.1 Helogale parvula | reverse complement strand
GGTGAGGGAAACAAAAGCAAAGATGAACTAATGGAATGTCATCAAGGCAAAAATCTTCTGCACAGCAAAAAAAAAAAATAATCGACAGAACTAAAAGACAACCAGTAGAATGGGAGAAGATATTTGCAAATGGCAGAAGGAATGAAAGGTTAGTATCCAAAATCAATAAAGAAGTATTCAAACTCAACATCCCCCCCCCCAAAAAACAAATAACCCAGTGAAGAAATGGGCAGAAGAAATGAATGACACTTTTCCAAAGAAGACATCTGGATGGCTAACAGACACATGTAAAGATGTTCAACGGCACTCATCACTCACCTTCGGGGAAATACAAATCAAAACCACAATGAGCTACCACCTGTCAGAATGGCTAAAATCAACAACTCAGGAAACAACAGATGTTAGCAAGATAGGGGAAACCTTTTGCACTGCTGGTGAGACTGCAAACTGGTGTAGTCACTCTGGAAACCAGTATGGAGATTTCTCAAAAAATTAAAAATAGAACTATCCTATAACCCAGGAATTGTACTACTAGCTACTTATCCAAAGGATACAAAATTGCTAATTCAAAGGGATGCATGCACTCCAATGTTTCCAATGTTTATAGCTGCACTATCAACGATAGCAAAATTATGGAAAGAGACCAAATGTCCGCCAGCTGATGGATAAAAAACATGTAGTATATGCACACACACACACACACACACACACGCACGCACACACACACACACACTGGAATATTTCATGGCAAACAAAAAGAATGAAATCTTGCCATCTGTAACAATGTGGATAGAACTAGCAGGTATTATGCTAAGCAAAATAAGTCAGTCAGAGAAAGACAAATATTAAATTATTTCACTCATATGTGAAATTTAAGAAACAAAACAGATGGACATAGGGGAAGGGAAGAAAAAACAGGTAAAAACAGAGAGAAAGGCCAACCAAAGGAGACTGTTAAATACAGAGAACAAACTGAGGGTTGCTGGAGGAAAGATGGGTGGGGGGTGTGCTAAATATATGACAGGCATTAGAAAGAGCATTTGTTGGAATGAGCACTGGATGTTAGACATAAGTGATCACGAGATTCTACTCTTGAAACTACTATACTATATGCTAACTAACTTGAATATAAATTTTAAAAAAGGAAAAAATAATACTTTTTCTCTAAAAGAATATTGGCACAACAACCTTGTTTTGGCAATCAAAGAATGCACACAGTTCTTATAAGGTGGGATACAAAGTCAGACATTACAGCTAGTGCTTCTTATATCAGTAGTTAAACCTGGACAAGGGGTACTCTGGATTCTTCTTTGATGAATAAGGGTTGAAGAAGAAACCTTGCTTCTGCAGAATTTGAACCTCAGAACTATGATCCAGACAACACAGCTAAAATTTTGCACTAAGGAAGGCAACCCTGGGGGTAGAAGCCAGTAGCGTTAAAGGTTTCATCTAGAAGACAAAGGTAGGGAGAGGACTTTCTGGAGAGGAAACCACATACATTGTTCTGATTCCATCTATTAGCTTGTGTACACTAAGTACTTAAATATTATTTAAACCAAGAAAACATAAGTTGTTATTTGGTAGTAAGTTATGAATTTATTTTTAGTAAACAAATATACACACACACATACATTTATATAAATAAACACACACGTGTGTATTTATATATATATATATATATATATATAAATAGAGAGAAAGAGAGCATCAGCAATCAGAAAACAAAATAAAATAAAAGGAAGTAGTAAGTTATGAATTCATTTTTAGTAAACACATATACACACATACATATAAATACACACGTGTGTGTGTATTTATATATAGTGTGTATATATATATGTAAATATATATATATAGTAAGAGAGAGAGCATCAGCAATCAGAAAACAAAATGAAATAAAAGGCATCAGAATTGGCAAAGATGAAGTCAAACTTTCACTTTTCACAGATGACATGATACTCTATATGAAAAACCTGACAGACTCCACAAAAAGTCTGCTAGAACTGATCCATGAATTCAGCAAAGTCGCAGGGTACAAAATCAACATACAGAAATTGGTTGCATTTTTATACACCAGAAATGAAGCAACAGAAAGAGAAATAAAGAAACTGATCTTATTCACAATTGCACAAAAAACCATAAAATATATAGGAATAAACTTAACCAAAGATGTAAAAGATCTACATGCTGAAAACTATAGAAAACTTATGAAGGAAACTGAAGAAGACACAAAGAAAAGGAAAAACATTCCATACTCATGAATTGGAAGAATAAATATTGTTAAAATATCAATAGTACCCAAAGCGATCTACACTTTCAATGCAATCCCAATCAAATTTGCACTGGCATTCTTCTCAAAGCTAAAAACAATCCTAAAATGTGTATGGAACCATGAAAGACCCTGAATAGCCAAAGTAATATTGAAGGAGAAAACCAAGACAAGAGGCACCAAAATCCCAGACTTTAGTCTCTACTACAAAGCTGTTATCATCAAGACAGTATGGTATTGGCACAAAAACAGACACAACAGTAAATAGAACAGAGTAGAAAACCCAGAAATGGACCCACAAATGTATGGCCAATAAATCTGTGATAAAGCAGGAAAGACTATCCAATGGAAATAAGACAGCCTCTTTAACAGATGGTGCTGGGAGAACTGGACAGCAACATGCAGAAGAACGAAAACTAGACCACTTTCTTACACCATACACAAAAATAAACAAAATGGATGAAGGAACTGAATGTGAGACAGGAAACCATCAAAACCCTAGAGGAGAAAGCAGAAGACAACCTCCTTGACCTTGGCTGCAGCAATTTCTTACTAAACACATCTCCAAAGGCAAGGGAATCAAGAGCAAAAATAAACTATTGGGACCTTATCAAGATGAAAACCTTCTGCATGACAAAGGAAACAATCAACAAAACTGTTAGCAGCTGATAGAATGGGAAAAGACAGTTGCAAATGACATAAGAGATAAAGGAATAGTATCCAAAATCTATAAGAAACTCACCAAACTCCACACCCGAAAAACAAATAACCCAGTGAAGAAATGGGCAGAAGACATGAATAGACATTTCTCCAAAGAGGACATCCAGATGGCCAACAGACACATGAAAGGATGCTCACTCAGCGTCACTTATCATCAGGGAAATACAAATCAAAACCACACTGAGATATCACCTCACGCCGGCCAGAGTGGCTAAAATGAACAAATCAGGTGACTATAGATACTGGCAAGGAAATGGAGAAATGGGAAAATTCTTACACTGTTGGTGGGAATGTAAACTGGTGCAGCTGCTCTGGAAAACAGGGTAGAGGTTCCTCAAAAAATTAACAATAGAACTCCCCTATGACCCACCAATAGCACTGCTAGGAATTTACCCAAGGGATACAGGAGTGCTGATGCATAGGGGCACATGTACCCTAATGTTCATAGCATCACTTGCAACAATAGCCAAATCATGGAAAGAGCCTAAATGTCCATCAACTGATGAATGGATCAAGAAGATGTGGTTTATCTATACAATGGAGTATTACATGGCAATGAGAAAGAGTGAAATCTGGCCATTTGTAGCAACATGGATGGAACTCGAAGGTGTTATGCTATGTGAAATAAGTCAGGCAGAGGACAGATACCATATGTTTTCACTCATACGTGGAACAGGAGAAACTTAACAGAAGACCATGGGGGAGGGGAAGGGGATAAAATAGTTATGGAGAGAGAGGAAGGCAAAACGTAAGAGAGTCTTAAATTCTGAGAACAAATTGTGGGTTGAGGGGGAGTGAGGCAGAGAGGAGAATGGGTAATGGGCATTGAGGAGGGCATTTATTGGGATGAGCACTGGGTGTTATATGGAAACCAACTTGACAATAAACTATATTTCAAAAAAAAGAAAGAAAATACATATATATAGTCACTAATCTACATAGGTTAGTACTCAGTGGCTAAGTTTAGATAACAATGCTTTACCATGAAAAATAAAATTTAGCTCATTAATGTCTAATGCTTTATTACATACACCAAACATTATAATAAAATTAAAAAAAAATAAAATCAGAAAGACTTTTACTATTATTTAGAAATGAATACTATTAATGCATTAAAATATATTAGGATAAAGATTTAAAATTATCAATATTTTGCCATTTTGCTTCATCTATCTTTTTTCATTGTTTTCTTTTTATATTCCTCTTTTTTGCTATTATTTTAAAACAAATTATTCAAATAATGTCAATTTTTCCCTTAAATATTTTCATAGGTGTCATAGAGAAAGATATTTTCTTACATAATTATAATGACCACACAAAAAAATTAACAAAATTCTATAATCAATTAATATCAAGTCCATAATCAAATTTCTCCCAATTATCTTCAAAAATATCTTTTAATAGTTGTCTCATTAAAGTGAGGATCCCAACAAAATCTACCCATTCACTTTAATTTTCAAGTTCTATTTTAATCAGGAATCAATCAGTCCACTCTTCCCCTCCCATCCAAGCCACTGACTTGCAGAAATTGGATTGGTTGTTCTAAGGATACTTCATATTCTGATTTTTCCTGTTTGCTTCCCCTACTATAGTTCAGTTTGTGTCTTTATCCCCTACTTATCATAAAACCATAGAGTTAAAGGCTGTGTTAGAGTCAGGTTTGACTTCTTTAAGCAAAACTACTTCATAGGTGGCACTGGAAAATACATAAGGCATGTTATGAGGAGACACATAATGCCTCCTTATCTTTATTTAGTGATGCTAAGCTTAGGTGATTATAGCCTGGTTTTTCCATTATAAAACTACTTGTCACTCTTTCCTCTAATGGTTTCAGCATTCATTGAAACTACTGACTCATTAAATTTTCCAAAATGATTGCAAATGTGACTTGCTAATGTCATTCTTTCTATATTTATTAGCTAAGATTCTTGTATCAAGTCTATTCTCCAATAAACTGAAACCATTTCTACTCTGAAATATAATTTTCATAGGATAAACAAGCCAAATATTCCCTTACCTTTATGTCAGCTATACAAAAATATATGCACTAAAAAAAGCAAGAACACTCAACAGTCAGTAGATTAGCAGATGATGAAATTTACAATAACTTTTCTTTTTATTTTTCTATAATAAAATTACATTAAAAATGGAAAGCTAAAAATAAAATTTGTTACATAAATTTTCTGACAGGTAAAGAAAATCTTACAAGGAAAAATTTTCAGCTTACAGCACTATAGTTTAAACAATTTCAGCCATCAATATTCATTTATACTCATTCAGATAAAAGTATTAAGTTACATTTATGAAATACATTTATTAACACAACAATATATCCTATTAGGTATCTTTAGTGAATAATATTCAGATGATTTTAGGAGCAATCAATTTTTATTATTTACTTATTTATTTTAAATGTTGATTTATTTATTTTGAGAGAGGGAGAGAAAGACTCTCAATCAGGCTCTGCCCTGTCAGTGCAGAACCTGATATGAAGTTTAATCCCACGAACCCTGAGATCATGACTTGAGCTGATATCAAGAGTTGGACATTTACCAACTGAGCCACCCAGGCACTCCTAGAAATCAATTTTGTGTAAGCTCTCTTTAATTATTCACTTTAATGGGGCATTACAGAGATAGAGAAATCAAAATTAATAAATTTAGCAATTAAAGAATCTCCATTTCACTATCACTTTAGGAAAAAGAAAAGAAAGGCAGATAAACACAAGTTGAAAGCAAGTCATTTATTATTTTGAAAATCACTATACTATTTTATAGAGATACCATATGATCCAGTAATTCCATTAAAGGTATTTATCCAAAGAAAATAAAAACATCAGTTTGAAAATATATATGTAGCATCTCTATGTTTACTGCAGCATTATTTACAACAGCCAAGATATGCAAGCAGCCCAAGTGTTCATCAATGGATGAATGGATAGAGATGATGTGGTGTGTGTGTGTGTGTGAATATTATTCAGCCATAAAAAAGGATGAGATCTTACCATCTGTGACAACATGGATGGAGCTAGTGGATACTATGCTAGGTGAAACACATCAGACAGAGAAAGACAAACACCATGTGATTTCCTTACATATAGAATCTAAAAAATGAAACAAATGAATAAACATACAAACAAAAAACAGAAACAGACACATAAACACTGAGAACAAACTGATGGCTGCCAGAGAGAAAGAGATGGTTGTAAAGGCAAAGTAGGTGAAGTGGAGTGGGAAACACAGGTTTCTAGCTATAGAATGAGTAAGTCAGGAATAAAAGGAATGACCTAGGGAATACTGTCAATGATATTGTAATAATGTATGGTGACAGATGATAGTTTACTTGTGGTGAACATATCACAACACATGGACGTATCAAATCATCATGTACCTTAGAAATTAATGCAACACTGTGTGTCAACAACACTTCAATGAAAAAAATCACTATGCTATTTTAATACCTCTTCCATATTTGAATGTTTACATTTAGCATAAAGAATTTATTTCTTTAATGAAAAACTGCTGGAAGCCATGCTCTGAATTCACTAAGTCAGAAAAAATTCTTTGTGAGGTAAGGTGGGTTTGCAAGGTGGTGAGCCTCCAGCCATCAGATGGTGACTGATGTCTAACCCCCCCCCCCGAATTGTTTTTGCTTGAGCATCGACCCCCAAGGCACCTTGTTGACTGGTATCAGGAGTGACATGTCCCCTTATCCAAAAACATGCTAATTGTACCTTGTGAAGGATTTATTATAAGAATTTCTTCTTTTGTGTTTATGGGAGGCAAATACATTTCCTGAGAAACCTGTTTTTCTTCCCCTCAAGAAAACAGGCTATTGACCCCTGCTCACAAAAAATTAACTTTTGCCTTTCCTATGCTAAAAACATTGCCTTGTATTTGAATGCTAAACCTTCCTTCCCCTATGATAAGCATCTAAGTCACCTACTAATCAATCACTATTGATAAAGACTATGCATGAGTCTTCTACCAATGCATGTTCTAGAAAATTTTTACATACCAAAGAATGTCATGAGAAATCATTGTCTAAGGCAATTGCCACTTCTGTTTTGTACCCCATACATTTTTTCAATAAATAAAGCTAACTCTCAGGTCAGTGCAGAGATGCCTGCCTGGTGATCAGAAAGAAACTCGAGGTTCTCTCACCCCCTTTCGCCAACACCATCCATCCTTCAGGGAGCCCTGGACCTACTGGAGCTGGACTCTGGCAAAAAATTTTGAGACTGTTACAAAAACTAATACTGTAGGGGCACCTGGGTGGCTCAGTCCATTAGGTATGCAACGTCAGCTTGGGTCATAATCATGCAGTTCATGAGTTCATCCTCCACATCGGACTTTGTACTGACAGCTCAGAGCCTGGAGCCTGCTTTGAATTCTGTGTCTCCCTCTCTCTCTCTCTGCCCTGCTCGTGCTCATACTCTCTCTCTCTCTCTGTCTCTTGAAAAATAAATAAATGTTAGAAAATTTTTGACAAAAACTAATGTTTTCAATGCTACTGTGTAAAAAACAGATATTATAAATGGTACTGAACAATACAGCAATTTGAAAATTCAAGTGCCCTAATTATTTAAGTATAAAAGAAAATGTTTTCACAAGAGATTGAAAATTTATTTAAATAAATAACAACAACAATAACAAGGGTCTTTGATCATAAAAGTTTATGTTTGGGACAAAAGGAGCAAAGAAGGGAAAAGTTTTAAGAATGCTACTTTTTAAACATGGTCAACATTTGATGTATACTCTTTAGATCTATTACAAATGACTCCTAATTTTTTTCATTTTTCTTTCATATTTTTTAATAAAGACACCCCATATTTCATCTAGTTATAATCTATACTTTCATCTTGCTTAGAGACATATCATAAAAGATTACAGAGGAATTTCATATATAATGAAGACAAAATTAAGAATGATGAAAAGTTTTCTGACTATTTTTACCCATAATCCAATGAGGAGAATGAAGAGTAAGAAATCATCAATGCATTTAACCTAAAACATAATTAGAAAGAAAGAGAATCCCTGCTGTGTTAGTGCACTATTGCTGCTATAACAAATTACCGAAAATGTGTGATGTAAAATAACATAAATTTATCATCTTACAGTTCTGTAAATTAGGGTCTAGGTGAGACTCCATTTCCTTGCCTTTTGCTCACCCTATGTCATTTGTATTCCGAGGCTTGTGGTTTCCTTCAATCTTCAAAGCTTTTCAAAAGGGTAGATTGAATCCTTCACACATAGCATCACCAGGACCTTGTCTTCTGCCTCTCTTCCCTTTTCCAAGACCCCTGTGATTACACTGGAACCTCAGGGATAATCCAGGATAATCTCCCTACTTTAATGACAATGATTAGCAATCTTACTTCCATCTATAGCTTCATTTCTCCTTCACCATATAAGTAACAGGCATTAGGACACAGACATCTTTGAAGCTCCAACACTGGATTTTACAAATGCACTACTAAATATACTTAAAAGACAAAAGTCGAAATGATACTATCTTTCACTGAGAGCTAGTGTTCAGAGAGAAACCTGATTCAAATTTCAGCCTCAGCATGTAATGGCTATTTGATTTAGCATATTTTTGAAATTATTCAAGCAATGCTTTCCTCACCTAAGAAAGGGAGACAAAAAATGCCTCATAAGATTATTGTGGAAATAAAAGAAAGTTAGGTAAAAGAGTGGACACAATGCTCAACTTGGTAGAAGTCCTTCAAACACTAATTAATATTATTAAACTTTTGAAAATTATATATTATTTGCTATCTCTTTGAACTTCTGCCCAGGGTTAAGACTATTTTCCTTCATTCTTTTCTACAGTTTTGTTCCTTATTGTTTGACTACCTTGAACAATTGCTGTAATGCATCTGTCACCAGAGCCGGCAACCACAATATTTTATTAACTTTATGTGCTAAAACATTCTCATTTCTTGGATGACTTAATAAGAGATTTCTTAGGAGTATTATAATCTTGAATGGTATTTTAATCTTTCCCAAAAGAACATTTTACAGGGATTATTATTATTAGACAGATGATAGAAATATCACCTAGAAAAAAGTAGTGGTCCATGGGATTTTACTCTGAAATTCCTCTCATCTTCTGCTATCTGTTCATGGTCAGAGAAAAGGCAGTTAGAGCCACTGCTGGTATTACTGAGTTTAATATGTACTTATTTATTGATCTAGTACACATTTCTGGTAAAAGAATTTCAAGCATCATAAAATCTTTCCTTAATTCTATATTCCCAGATAGTTGCCACCTGTGCAGTTACAGAGCCATTTTACAAGATTCTCTGACTCTTCCACATCTTTTATTACTGTCCAGCTTTAGACAGTAATCCTCTTTCATATAATCTCTCAGAACATGTATGTTCCCATATTTTCAAATAATTTTCAAACATAAATATTCTGTCTTTTCACTTTTTGGAATGGGATCTCTAAATCAAAGGCCTGACTCTAAATATAAACGAGGATTATACTGGAAACTTCTTAGATGAACGGAATAAGTGAGGGTGGGAATAAATACATGGTAACAGCATTATCATCATATAATAACTGGTAACGATAACTATATAACCATTCAACTGTATTTTCTATTTTCAGGTTTGGAAGTAGGAACACCTGCAGTTTAGCTGCAGCTCTGCCTCTAATTAGCATGTAGTTTTTAAACAAGTCACTTTTAAGCTTTGGGGTCATGTCTGGTTTCCTCAATCTGTAAAATATGGAAATAAAGACTAGGTCCCCAAGTTTCCTTCCAGTTTTAAATTTTTATCCACATTGAGTGGCTGCAGTAAGTAATCACAATTCTCTCAAGAAAAAAATTTCATATTCACAAAATGATTCCTGTGTACTTTGAAAAGCCAGTAAAATAGATGAATTTGCTCTTTCAACAGTGTTCTTTAAAAATGCCTAAAACTGGGGCGCCTGAGTGGCTCAGTCGGTTGAGTGTACGGCTTCAGCTCAGGTCACGATCTCACGGTTTGTGGGGTCGAGCCCCGTGTTAGGCTCTGGGCTGACAGCTAGCTCAGAGCCTGGAGCCTGCTTCGCATTCTGTATCTCCCTCTCTCTCTGCTCATGCTGTCTCTCTCTCCCTCAAAAATACATTAAAAAAAAAAACTTTAGGAAAAAAAATGCCTTAAACTGAGCACAATGTCTGCAGTAAGTTTAAACTGTGTTAATTAAAAATTCAACAGTCCTGGGACACCTGGGTGGCTCAGTCGGGTAAGCATCCAACTTTGGCACAGGTCATGATATCCTGGTTTATGAGTTCAAGCCCTACATCAGGCTCTGTGCTGACAGCTCGGAGCCTGGAGCCTGCTTTAGATTCTGTTTCTCCCTCTTTCTCTGCCCCTTCCCACTCGTGTCCTGTCTCTCTCCCTCTCTCAATCTCTCTCTCTCTCTCTCTCAAAAATAAAAATAAACATTAAAATAAATAAATAAAAATTCAACAGCCCCTTATACACACAAACACACACACACACATACACACACACACTATATAATATGTATACACTAGATAGATATACAGATAGGTATTAAAATATTATGTTATTGCTATGAGTTCTGGAGTATTTAACTGGTAGTAATTTATAATTTTCACACATTATTTTGTTTTTGTGACATATATGGAGATTTTCCAGAAACAATCAGCCATGAACTTCACCAAAGCATCCTCATTTCAATGAAGTACTGACATCTGTGTCTGGACTATTTGTCTTTACAAGTCAAACCTAAAATCCTCAGAACATCTGTTGGTTGCTTCTACTGATATTAAGCTTTTTCAACAAAGTGTTGCCTCTTATTATAAGTATCTATGACTGTATTTTCCCGGCTGCCGTACGTGACAATGTCATGATCTTAGAACACGCCATTTCTGCTTACATGGCTTAAAAGGACCAATAGTCTAAATATGTCTCTTGGGCATTTTGATACTTTTCCAGAGAAAACATATTTGTGGCCATCAGTTTATCTTTAACAAGAGCACTTATTTATTTAGAAGAATTATGAACTAAATTAATACACAAAACTTTAAAAAATACTTCATGGACAAATATATTTGATATTACACTCTTTGTAGGTTGAGTTGGGCTATAAAAAATAAGAATAAATCCAATACCAGAATTTCACAAGTTTTTCTATAGGAATATGGTATCTTTGGAGTGTAATTTTTTGAAACAACCAATCCAATAAACAGCAACCAGCAACATCTTCACTTATCCACCTAAACACCTTTATCCTTGGAGTACTATGTAGTCCATAAGAGAGCATGAGGATAATTTTTGTAGAAAGAATGCTGTTAAAAGATTTACATTAATTTTTTTTAAGGAAAATGCCCTAGTACATAAAGAAAAGAAAAGATCAACTAGGTCCACATTAAATTGCTACAGCTGGGTATAACTCCCCCACCCCCACCTAAAAAAACTGGATCCAGCCATTAGCAGATACTTGGCCAACATAAATAAGAACATATGTCTTAGCTTTATGGCAATGGGCTGCTAGCCTTTTGTCACTTGGTTCTCTTAAGGCTTCCCAAAATGTGTTAATGTTCCAGGTGTCCACTTAATTCAGTTAGTACCAATATAAAGATTTTTCAAGATGTAGTCTAACTTTATTGAACTAAACAGGTTTATTGGACTGAAGTGATGTAGCTCTCTATTATGTTGCAACAAGTTCTATATGACTACTTACTATTAAAATATCTAGTTCAAATTTATTTAATGGATTAGTTTACAATGTTCTCTATTATTCAAAATAGACCAATTTTCAAACAAATAATTCATTACTTTATCAGTCTGTGGCAAAGTTTCTGCTTTTGACCAGAAATATGTCCTAATCTTACCTGAAAGTTGAAATGACCCATTAGTGACAGAACATTTACTTAAAATTGAATTTGGTGTTTCCCCAAAATGTGTTCCACAGAATATGAAAGTACTTTATCTGCTTTCCTTATGCACATTATCATATTAAGTGGCTGAGAAATCTTGCAACAAAGAAATCAGTTTGATTTTCTTTAATTCAGCATTTCCCAAACTTATTTAACTGCAGAATCCTTATATCCCATAAAAGATATTAACTCATGCAGAAAGTATGTGCCTTGAGATGGAAAAGATACCTCTAAGTTTTCCTTGTATACTTCATTTCTAATTCTTAAATAAAAATTTGTTTTCAAAATTTTCAAATCTATATTTTTTTTACTTTAAACTCTCTACATTCCACTCTCCCCCCCCACCCTCACCTCCCTTTAATAGAGGCTATTGATAAACCAGTAACTTTAACTTCAACTTTTATATAATCCAATTTAATGCAATAAATATTCACTACGGTACTGTGCTTGCCATTATGAGATCATTATATTTTCCCTTAGTTTTCAGTTTGGTAGACTAAACAGACTGAAGCCCTACTATTGGGTTTGTCTTTATGAATCATAATTTAAAGGCATCTAATCATCCTTCTGGAATCCAACCTTTTCAAAAGCATCTATAATCATTTTTAATTATGATAATCAACACTAGGCATATTACTCTAATCAATGAAGCATACTTCATGAATCAGGAGCCACTTTAATCACCAAGACTTGTCTAATATTACTGCTGTACACTCTCTTGTAACAAAAGTGGAATTCTTTGAAAATTGCATGTAAAGTCACTATATCAACACCTCCCCCCTCCCATCAAAAACTACGTTTGGTTTTCTTTTGTTTTTGTTTTTGTTTTTGTTTCTTCTTTTGCCAGGGCACTCCACTATAACAGTGTCTACACAAAGTATTTTAAACTTCATAAATAAATAAATAAACAAGTAAATAAATAAAATAAAGGCAAAGGGTTAAACCAACATCTAAGGAACATATAAGGATATAGAATCAACTCATACCCAACTATTGTATTTAAAAGACAGATTTGTCTCATTAGGTCCATATATTTATTAGAACTTAAAAATTAAGACTGTCTTTTTTTGACACTAAATTTCCAGGGTATTTTTTATTTTTAGGTTTAATATTGGTTTTCAAAATATTGTAACAGATAAAATATTTGCACTGATAATAATTTATTATTTAACTGCTAGAGGATTGTGCTCACAGAAATTAGGAATTTTTATACTTTGATTTATTTGAGTTTTTATTCCAAATAAGTATGAGAGAGTAATAAAGGAAAAGCTGCCAAACAAACAAACAAAAAAATACATTAGAATAAAATATAATTCTGTGGGGTAAGTGCACTGAAAATAGAGTCAAGAAGAAACATGAATGATAAATGTTTTCAATTGCTATAGAACAGCCTGTCTGGGTTTTTAATTTTTTTATGGTTTATATTTATTTTTGAGAGACAGTGGGAGCAGGGGAGGGTCAGAGAGAGAAAGACATACAGAATCTGAAGCAGGCTCCAGGCTCTGAGTGAGCATTCAGCACAGAGCCCGACACGGGGCTCGAACCCATAAACCGTGAGATCATGACCTGCTGAAGTCGGACGCTTAACCGACTGAGCAATCCAGGTGCCCCATGTCTGGATTTAAAAAAAAAAAAACAGTGGATATAACCTGCTACAGTATTTAGTTTCCATTGGATAGATTTTAAAAGGTGACACACGTACACCAGGTGTGACATCTTTATCATAATTTAGGGTGAAAATATTAGACATAAAATTTTAAAATATATTAAGAGGTATATAGTGTTTTTTCAAAATTCTTCAAGGAGGCAAACGAATGACATGTTTGAAGACCACCAATTTAGAAAAGTAGGAGAGTAAAGAAATTCACTAGAGAAATGTAGCAGAGTTTCTGAAGCACTAAGGGTCTGCAAGGTCTAGTTCAGAATGGGGCCAGTCACTTTTCCCAGGTTTTCTCCAGCCATGCTCAGGTGTGCCAGCACAGGTGTGAAGGAGGAAGAGGGTGGGATTTAACCAGAGTTGGGGTTTTGCCAGGCAACATTAATAAAGCAAAAAATAAAGCAAATGAGTTGACAGTATTGCAAGGGAGTGATTATAATGACGGATTATGGAATCTAAACTAAGTAGGGAGGGAATTGGGAGAATGGAGACCAAAAGGATAGTTTTAAAAGGTGATAGGAACAGTGAGCTATCAGGCACTCATGGGAGTCAGAGAATAAATCTAGAGAACTAAGAGCGGTAGTGCTAGGAAAGTGGGCCACCTGAAGTTGAGATTCTGGAGGATTTGCAGATATTAATAAAGTAAGATCCAGGGTCTGAGGATGGAACAAGCTCGTTGGAAGAGAGTGAGGGCCACACACTTGGCTCCTTATCTATTTTGAAGGTAAAAACAGCACGATGGTTCTATTAGTTATATTATTAACTAAGCTCCATGTTCTGTTCTGTTCCCTACTCAGCTAAGTTGTAGGCACCTCTAAAGCCCTGCACACGATTATCTGTTAACTTTGCCTCTTTCACTCTTCACCTTGTTTGAAAACTATCTGACGTAACAGGTCCCAGATTAGTGCCTCACTGTCTGCAAAAATGCAGACTTCAAATTGTTTCAGGCTTCCCTTCCACAGGGTTTCAAGAAACTCACCACCCTCCTTTTGTGGATTCACCTCCTTCTCCAATCATATATAGACTGTACCTAGGCTCAACATGGCAAAGCAGCGTTGGGAATAATCCCCTGCCTTATCACTGGACCTCTCGGTATAAAACTTTCTTTGCTTCAAAACTGGTGCTTCAGACATTGGCTTACTGAGTATCGGGTGCACAGACAAGTTTGACTTCAGTAACAAGAGGAGGGAGGGCTAGGATCTGAGTAGACAGAGTAGAAGTTTTATCTCCATCACTACTGAGTCCCCAAGCATTAGAACAGGCTTTTGGATTTAAATTAATTAACAGGCCATCAGACCGAGATGAGTCTAATGCCATGAAAGCCTATACAAGTAAGCAAACCAAAATCTAAGCTGTGAGTGCCTCGAGATTATAAAACCTAGAAACAACCAGTCACAAATTGCCAAGAGAGCCTTAAGCTAGTCTGTCAATAATTTCCTTCTTTGCTTCTGCCTTTTCTCTATAGAAGAAACTGTCTCCAAAGTCCTGTTGATGGACCACTTCTAATCACTTCCAATTTGGTGCTGCCCAATTAAAATTGATCTTTCTTCAAACACTTGAATTTTTTTAAATGTTTGTTTATTTTTGAATGAGAGAGAGAGACACAGAGACAGAGACAGAGCATGAGCATGAGCAGGGGAGGGGCAGACAGAAGGAGAAACAGATCTGAAGTAGGTATCAGACTCTTAGCGGTCAGCACAGAGCCTAACACAGGGCTCACAAACCATGAGATCATGACCTGAGCTGATGTCAGACACTTAACCGAGACATCCAGGCACCCCAAAAACTTGAAAAGTTTAATATGCCTCAGTTTAACTTTCAACAATAGGAAGACACTAACAGATCCAGGGCCTAAACTGAAGTCTATAGATAACATCAAGAAGTATGCTGGTGGGTGGTACAGTCTAAAGATATGACCTTCAAAGCTGGGAGGTTGAAGAAGACAGAGGAAAAAGTGTCTGGAAACAGCAGTCCCAGGGGCATAAAGGTGTAAAACTCACCACCACGTTAGAGGGTTGAGGGGGAGATGGTGTCCTTGATAAAAAGCCAGCTGGCAGTGAAGGTAGAGATCAGAAAAGAGCTCCAGAGAACACAGTGGATGGGACCCAGAACTTGGAAAGAGACAAGAAAGAGAGCCAGAAAAGGGGATGCACAAATGGAATGAAATTCCAGGGAATAAGGAATCCTGGAAATCCTGAGATTCTGTCTAACTGACACAGAAAAGCAGGACATAATGAGATTACTCTTTGTGTTATTACAGGGGACTTCTTGGACCCCCAGAGTTGGTATATAGATTATTTTAAAATGAAAACATTTGAACCAAAGAAGATGTGGCAAGAAATCTTATCTGAAATTCATTTATACAATGAAAGCACAGCCTCCCCAAAATAGAACTACCTTAATAGGCCTCCAAAGGAGTTTCCTGTGATTTCTGCTGCCAAGAAGACAGACTGCCCACTCTCATTAGCTTCAAACAGTCCAGCAGGAATTCCCACATATTCCCATGGAAGCTCTAAACTGATTCTCCCCTTTTGAAATTGGGTATGTAAATCTTTTACCTGTGGCTACTGAGTTACTCCTCACTGACATGTATGCCTATACCTGTGAACACATAAATAAACCTTGTCTTTTCTCCTTTTTATCTGCTGTCAATTAATTTGCAGGCCCCAATCACTGGACCTGAGTTGGAAGTGAAAAAAGGTTTTATCCCAATGCTGTCAAGGCAGAGAGTGAAAGGTGGTGAAGTCGTGAATGCTAAGGCGAGAGAGGGAATACAAAAGGACTCTCTCCTGGAGCTTGGAGGATTCAAGAATTCCTTTGTTCCTCCTGCCATTGATGCTTTAGAGGTTGGAGGAGAGACAACTTATTAGAGCACTATGTGGGTCTCCTTTTATATACTTGATCCCTTAAAAGCACAGCACTTGGTCTCACCAGGAACTACTGCCAGTTTAGCACCCTCTTTCTTTACTGACCTCTAGAGGATCACACTCTCTTCACTTCCACCCTGCGGCACTGGCCCTCTCTCTCAGGCTCTTTGCTAGATCAGCACCCTCTCCTGGTCCCTAAATTTTGGAGTGGTCTAGCGCTCTGGACTTGGTCCTCCTTCCTTCCGTCTCTATCCAGGGGCCTCTCAACTAGTCCTCTCGCTTTAAACACCAAATACTCATTCTTGAGGCTTTTCTATTTGTAAATGTACAACTCTAGTTCTGACTTTGTCTTGAGTTCAAAATTTCATCTTAACTTGGACTACCGAAGGTGTTTCAGTTTTAACACATCCAAAAGATACTCCTTCCCTGCATGCCCCCAGAGCAACTACCTTTCTCAGCTTTCCTCATCTCCCCCTCTCAGCACATGGTACCACAATTTACCCAGATGCTCAGGCCAAAAACAAACTGCGTTTCAGCTGATTCTCTCCTTTCATTCTCTCTGCATATCGAATCCATCACTATAACCTGCCACTCTATTTCCAAAACAATAATCCCTGAACCTGTCACATGCCACTACCTCCCTGTCATTTCTTGTCTGGTGACTGCAATACCTATTAACTGCCTGCTTCTGTTTCTCCCTACAAAGTGCCCTCCATGCAACAGTCAGTGGTTTGAGGGGGGGAGGGGTACCTGGATGGCTCAGTTGGTTAAGTATCAGCTCAGGTCGTGATTTTGCAGTCCGTGAGTTCGAGTCCCTTATCAAGCTCTGTGCTGGCAGCTCAGAGCCTGGAGTCTGCTTCGAATTCTGTGTCTCCCTCTCTCTCTGCCCCTCCCCCGACTCGTTCTCCCTCCCTCTCTCTCTCTCTCTCAAAAATAAACAATCATTAAAAAAATTTTTTTAAGTCAGTGGTTTAGTATGATGGAAATGTGTTCACAACTACTACTCTGTTTGGGCTCTAAGTTAAGTACTTTGCAAAGTCATCCCACGGCCTCCAAGTCCTAGAACACACAGGTACCTAGTATGTCTAGAGTTTCCCTTCCTCTTATACACGCTCTGGCCCTTGGCTCCAGCCCTGCAGGCCTTCTCACCAGTCCCCATCGCATCATGCCACCCTCGGCCCCTCCCAGCTCTTCTGGCTGGACCCTCCAGGATCTTGCAGGTCTCAGCTCTGTCCAAATTTCAAGCCTCTGATGGACTTTCCCTGAGCACACAAAGTAAAGTAACCTGCACCCCTCCTCAAGTCAACACCATCACCTCATTCTCCTTCAGTGTCTTCATAGTATCAATTACTGCTTGAAACTGCATTTCCAAAATTGATTTCTTTACTCATTTGTTACTTGTCTTCCTCACTAGAATATAAGCCCCATGAACACAGTCACCATGTCTATCTTTTCTATCCCTGTATCCCCAAATCTAGGATAATTGTTCCAACAACAAATAATGTTATTGAAGAAACAGATAAATAAATGGTCAATTTATAAATATAGTCTGCATTTTCATTCCTTTTTATGCTTTAAATACTAAATCTCAACTTCTACTCATATACACCACTCATCAATTTGATTCTTTTCTGCATACTGCAAAATATTTCTAACTTGACCTGTCTTCTGTGTCCCATTATATAATATAAAACCATATTTATTTTATATTTTAACATTTATTTATTTTTGAGAGACAGAGAGAGACAGAGCTTAAGCGGGAAGGGGCAGAGAGAGAGGGAGACAAAGAATCTGAAAAAGGCTCCAGGCTCTGAGCTGTCAGCACAGAGCCCAACATGAGGCTCAAACCTAAAAACTGTGAGATCATGACCTGAGTCCAAGTTGGATGCTTAACTGACTGAGCCACCCAGGTGCCCCTGGATTTTTTTTTTTCAAGTGTGGGACCATTTAAACATATCATCACTATAAAACTTTAAATTAAAATTTAGAGTCACTTGTAAGGATTAATGATACTGGTCCACAGCCTCATTTCACTCAGTTTGTTTTATAAAAATATGTTTTTGGTTTGGGAAATTCACATATGCTCTACCTTCTGCCTAGAATATTCTTTACCCTGATCCTTACCTGGCTGGACCTGGCTCATCTATCAGGTCCCATCTTTGCTGGATCTCCCCCTCTGTGCAAGTTTTCCTGGCCCTACGGCCCCTGGATTAGGGGTCCCTCCTGTGGATTTCCAGGGTACTATGAACTTTCCCTTCTCATGTTTATTTCATATTACATAGATTGATTTTCAAGTCTCTAACCCCTAATCAATTTTAAGCTCCTTTGGGGCAAGAGCTGATATTCTTCTTCAGTAACAGTATCTGTTGAAAAGCACAGTCATTTTTTCATGAATCAGTGAACTGAGTACCAATTAATCACTGAGTCACATTAACTGTATGTGAAAATATCCACAGTACCCATTATTTCCTAAGAAATCAAGAGGTGAATGGATTCCACTATTTATTCATCAGCAATAGCATATACTTTGAGGAACAGAGTAAATTTGCATCGAATTTTTCATGAAAAAGGTAGAATCCAAAAACTTTATCACTGCAAAGGTATTATAGATTTCTTTTGCTTCACTATATTGTATATAAAATTCACGAAGCCCTCCCCCAAAAAAAACCCATCATCCCCCCCTTTCTGGCTTGCTATCTGCTTTATTAAATAACTCATTTTCAGTCTATGATTCCTATTTTCCAAGAGATGCAAATAGGGGGAAAGATCTTAAGTCCATTTTAAAGCAGCAAGTTACATGAAAACAACCCCCACACACACTCCACCCCCTTTTTAAAGTTCAACGGTATTTACAAGACATAATCGATTCCAGTTTAGGATTTAAGAAAATGTCTGTGTAACATTCTAAAATGAGTGAGATTCAACAAACTGATTTATAGTAAATTCCAAGCTTCGGACTCCTAAGTCAACACTCTAACAGTGCTAGCTAGTGAAAGTGCAGGGGCAGCGCGGCTTGCCATGGCTGAAAGCAAGTCGAAAGCTGTGAGTGAGGGATGGCTGCAGGGTCATGTGCTGCCAAGGCCTCAATGTAAACACAGGTGTGTGGGAAGGAGCGCGAGGGCTCTCCCTTCGAGCAGCTAAGGAAACACTGGCAGTCACGCTGTGGAGCCTGAATGCTACATTTTGAAAATAGATCGTTTTTGTAAAATGGATCCCTCTTATTTCACGTGTTAATGCATCCTCAAGTGAAATGGTTCGTGGAGCACACTGGAACCTCCTAGCATTGTTTTATATTGAAAAACTAAGAGATTGGAAAGCCAATCTTTTTCTTCCCTTCCTGAGCATCTCCTTGCTGAGTAAAGTAGTCTGAAGTTATTACCACCTCGTTTGCTGGCATTTTGCAAGGATTCTTTTTATGTTCAAATGGAATTAATGCCGTGGGAGGATTTTTCCTGCCAGAGTCTGTTAAATGGCGTAGCAGTGCTTCTTAAAGATATTGTATGAATATGCCATACATTATCAATAAGTTTATCAATAATAATGATAACATCAGTAGGTTTGGGTTTGGGGACATTTATTTTCATTTTTAGGGTTTTTTGTAGTTGCTGTTTTGGATTTGTTTTTGTTTGTTTTCCTGGAGGTGGAAGAGGTTGGTTTAGTTTTCTGTTATCAATAGAGATAAATAGTGTACAATAACCTTTAGGGTAGCCAACAGCTTTGGACAGAGGTTCTGAAGGCAGTCAGTCTGGATTAAATGAGTCAATACACAGAATACACTTAGTATAGTACTTGATTTTTTTAATTTTTTGTGTTTTTTATTTATTTTTGAGAGACAGAGAGAGACAGGGTGAGCATGGGAGGGTCAGAAAGAGAGAGATACAGAATCTGAAGCAGGCTCCAGGCTCTGACCTAGCAGTCAGCACAGAGCCCGATGCGGGGCTCGAACCTGCAAACCGTGAGATCATGACCTGAGCCGAAGCTAGACGCTTAACTGACTGAGCCACCCAGGCACCCCAGTACAGTACTTGTTAATAGTATAAAATAACTATTACTATCACTATTACCTTTTTGTTATTAGTATCAGCTTATTTCATTTAGAATTTTACTTTATTTGACATGGTTTCCAAACTGATTGTATGAAATGATCGGCTAAAAAATGGAAATAAATATATTGGTAATTCATTTCTCTACTAAAATATAGTATTTCCCCGAATCCTTTCTTCCCAGTTTTAAATTTTTTTAATGTTTATTAGTTTTTGATAGAGAGAGAGAGAGAAACAGAGTGTGAGTGGGAGAGGGGCAAAGAAAAAGGGACACAAAGAATCCAAAGCAGGCTCCAGGCTCTGAACTGTCACCACAGAGCTCGATGCAGGGCTCAAACCCACAAACTATGAGATAATGACCTGAGCCAAAGTTGGTCACTTGACCAACTGAGGCACCCAGGCATCCCCTATCTTCTCAGTTTTAAACATTTCTCTTGAGGCAATCAATGTTCTGCTGGATGAACGGTGGCACTTTGATAAAAACCTGTCACAATGCATTCTGGGTTTCATTAACAACATGCCATACTGTCGTTCCTGATTCACAAAATAACAAGATGACTTTTAAGTCAACATAATGTTCTTATAAAATTGAAAGAACTGTCATATCCCCAATTGAAGGTGAAGAAAACAAAAAGTATGGGCCATTAAATGACATCAAGTGATTCAGTAATAATACATCCAATAATGATTACACTTGAAAACAGTATTTAAAAGGATCTCATTTCCATTTGAGGCAATATCTACATGAAACGAATACCATGTAGTGACTGACAAAATGAATTCGATTTATGAAAACACTACCCTAAAAACGTTGTTCTGGAAGCCTATATATTCAGGTGCAACACCAGCAAGAGAGGGAAAGAGAAGGTAGACTAAGAATCTATTCATTCACTGTTTACTTATTTATTTAAGAAATACTATCTACGTGGCCAAAATTTTGTATACCTCAGCTTCCATTTGCAGAGTGCTTTGTTGTGTAGCATGTATTTTAACCTACGTTAAGCCATTTAAGAAAAGAGGGAACTGAATACATGGTAGGTCCAAGGTGGCAGAGGATTTGTGGTTCATTTTCTTGAATGCTGTCTAGTGCTCTTTTCACTCTGTAGCCCTGGAGAAGCATTTTTTCTAAAGCAAGGCTCAGCCTGAGTGAGTTCAGGACCACAGAAAAAACACAGAGACATCTTTTCAGTATGGACACTTTCCTGAGACTCCTAGTGTTCTTAAACAAAGTTATTTTGTTAAACCAAATGATACTCCTAGACATTCTTCTATCTCTCTTTCATTTTTTACTAAAAAGTAAGGCTTGAGGGAGAGCTCATAATTAGGCACTTCTATGAAATAAGGTAAATTTAAAAAAATAGATGACAAGAAGCATGCAAAGAAGAAAGTAAATATATTGTCCAAGCAGCCTAACATAATCAATATGACTAAATATCAAATTTGGCTCTGAGTATCCTAACAGCCAAAGTAAAAATGAATACATGTAAGATTAAACAATTGACAAAAATGAATAAGAACATTTATTTCTTGAGGGAAAATAAGAGAGCCTTACTGGCATTAAAATTTTAAAAGGAAACATCTCGCCTGATCTCTTTGGTTGGAGACTCACGGATAATGCATTAGATGATGCCCTTTCCTAACATCGCAAAGCAGCGTCCTTCTGTATATTGCCAACATCAGTGTCAACATAATTAACATTGCTTTATGTAAAACAGTGCATAGTGCTTATGTGTTTTCTCACAGACTATCTTTTGCACTACATGCTCTTATTATTATAAGTTGTGAACTAATAATTACATGCTCTTTCTCACTTAAATGAGAAAATGTACATGTGAGAAAATAGTAGCTTGCCCTAGGTCACATAAATCATAAATAATTATGCCTTTTCCTCAGAAATATTCATGCACAACTTATTATCCAAATCCCATGTTCTTTTCTAGATAAAATGATAGCACTGAACTGGCAGTTGCCTCTATGGCCAAGGCCCAAAACAATTCTCAAAATGTCAGCAGGCGCAAAAGTCAAGTCACCTAGAGCACTTGTGAAAACAAAGATCACAAGGCTCTTCCCTCAATCAGAACTTCTGATTCAGTAGATCTGAGGGTAGCCCCAGAATCTGCATTTGTAACAAGTCCCTATGGGATACTGATGCCGCTGGTCAGAGACCACCTGAGAGAACAGTCTAAAATTTTAAGCCTTTTAAATATATACCACACTGAACTTGCTGATTGCTTTTTCTCAGTCATCCAGTGTATTTGGTGCAGTCACTGAGATAAAGAAGGGGAGCTCCAGGTAATACCTAGAAATGCTATCCCTTCCTAAACCACATTTACCAATGAGTTTTTTAAAGCTAACAAAGAAACCAATGCTCACTTTGGTTCTCACTGCCTTCTTTTATTAAAGACATCAACAATGTTCACATATTTCCTTTCTTCAATCTTATAAGTGAAAAATCTGGGTTAAATATAAAAGCTAAAAAAAAGGGGGGGGGGAAGAAAACCCAACCAGGTAACATTATGCCTATGTGGTACTTACTTTTTCTTTTTATAAGCTGGTTTAACATTTTGCAATTTGGTTCTAGATACCTTTCATCTATATTAGATAGTTATGACTATTTTTGAAAAAACACTTTGAGAGAAATCTTCAAATTCCATTTCTTCAAACACAAGCAATTCACTTAGAAGCTTTAGAGCCTTTAAATATTTGACTCCTTTGGTTTAAAAGAACATAACAATGAAAATTTATGGTGAGATTTCTATGACTTCTACTTGTTATTCCTTTCTACAAAAAGGTTCTAGAAAGATTTTTGTCTCCAAAAAAGTTTTTAATTTGTACTTTGGCCCCCGTTTTCCCCCCATTTATGTAGATGCCATTCAGGTCTGGGATGATATTACGTGCAATTATTAGCTCATATTTTTAAGTGACCAGAAAATGACTCAGAGTTTTATTGAGGTACTCTGAATGATTTTCAGGTATCATCCTTTAAGTTTAAAAAATTGCAGTTGGGGTCCTCAAAATCTGGAAGTTTTGAGCTCTTCTCTAAAGCTCTGAGAGGATCTGTTTCTTCCCAGAAATTGTGGCTGCTGAATGAAAGAGTTTACATTTGTGTGTGTGTGAAATACAGCTTGACTTGCCTGGCTGCAATCCTCAGGGTTGTGAATGTTAATCATATGAAGTGTTTATTCATTAGGCATTCCTTTTTTTGTTTTCTTTGGGACTGCCTGTTTCAGAAGCTCTGCTCTTGTATGTTCATGGGAAGCACAGGCCACGGAGGGTTAACACATTGAGGAAGAGCTCCAAAATGTGTGTGGGAAGGCTGTGATTTGTTGGTTTGTGCAGTGGTTTGGGGAATTATTATTATTATTATTACTATTAGTAGTAGTAGTAGTATTTATCGTTCCCTTACTTTTCCTTCTCTTTCACTCTTGAAAGAGAGTGAGGAAGGAGGATGGAGATCTATTCAAATTTCCTCATAATATAGCAAAACTGTTTATGGTGTGGAAGAGACAGGATGTGGAAGGATATGGAAAGTTGAAAAAACCAATTCCCTCACCCCTTCCCTGGGGTCTATGGAGGCATTTGGGGATTTTTCCTTCTGCAACTCCTCTACCGCCTCTTTTATAATGCAGTAAATTTTGCCCCTTACTGTCTCTCCCTTCATGGGAACTCTGGCCTCTCAACACCATCACCCTCCTCCCCTGCCAACTTAATCTGTATCTCCAGCATTTCCACCTGAGTTATCTAAATCAGGGCATCAGATAAGACAGAGACAACAGATTCTATCTTTGTCTTTTTTGAATTGCTTCTGATGGAAAATAAGGTCCAGTGTATTAAGTCATAGTAGTTTAACAAAATAATCTGGATCACTGAGGTTCCACACACCATCAGGATTTATAAGTTTTATTCTGCTATTGACTGCAAATAAAATTTGATTAATACTGGAAAACAACTCAGTGACAAGAAAGTAATTTTTAATTGGAATTATGAATGCTTCATAATTTAATACTATTTTTAATAAAAGGATTAACTTTGTTACAGAAAAGGAAAAAAATACTTGTCCATTTTATCTTGCCAGAGTAGAAAATTAAATAACTGGAAACATAAAAGATAGACATATTCTGTGCAGCTCAGGGAGTCCTTGTTTTTCTGTTAATCAGTAACATTCCAGGTACTTTTTTAATATAAAGATCACTAGAAGATGTCAAAATATTATGACAAGGTGGAAGAAACTATAAAATTTCTGGAGTTTACAGTTTTTATGTCATTTGGTCCAACTCACAGAAAGCTTAGCACATTTAGAATTTATTAAAAATGAATTATTTTAGTATTACTAACTTTATCTGCAAATGGCAAATGCACAAAAGAGTGTGTTTAAAAGGAAAGGTTAGAAAAATAACAGAAGTAAAACACAAGTGAAAAGTTTGCTAGTTTGCAGTTTATTTTTTAAGCCTTTGAAGTTTGTAATCCTGGACGATATACCTCATCTGTAAAGCTCTGAAATGTTGGGAACAAAGTTTTAAATTATTGGGAAATTGAAAGACACTCATTGTTTTCAAGGTTCTGCATCACACATGATGGGTGTAACATTTAGCATTACCATGTTTTGAGTGGTCAATGAGTGCCACTTATTTTTACTTCTAGGTAAAAACCATCCATTTTCTCAGTAAATGCTAAAAAGAGTAAAATGCATTCGTATAGTTTTGTGTGTCTAGAAGCATGCAGCTGCGCTAGGTTTCCTTTAGCTTAAATGCTAGGAACATAAGTAAATATTACTGTAAGCAATTGGCAGCAAAGTGACCTTAAGCATCTCACAACCTCTCACATTTTAGGGAGTTATAATTTGGCCTTAACATTGGCTCCAGGCCTAAACTTGGCATAGAAATTCTTGACTGGCATGTGCTATTTTATTTTATTTTATTTTATTTTTGTTGTTTACAAAATAAAGTCAAAATTAGTTTTGTTAGTTAGTACGAAGTGGCCAAAACTAACATGGTCTATTAGATACTTTTTTGCATGTTTAATTTAAAATCAGTTACAACTTTAAAAATAAAATATGGTGGACATCTGTAGAGAATGAAGACCAGGTCTGACTGGCAGAGCTTTAATGGATGTGCATGTGAGCAGACACATAGAGCAATATTGCTACCTAGTAAGCAAAACATCACTTCAATGAACCTCTACTCTGTTTAGTATAATGTTATTTACTGAACTGTGTTCCCTCAAAATTCATATGTTGAAGCCCCAAGGCCCAATGTGACTGTATTTGAAGATATGGCCTTTAGGGAAGTAATTAAGATTACATGAGGTCATGGGGTGCCTGGGTGGCTCAGATCTGTTGAGCGTACAACTTCAGCTTGGATCATGATCTCATGGTTCGTGAGTTTGAACCCTGCTTTGGGCTCTGTGCTGACAGCTTGGAGCATGGAGTCTGCTTTGGATTCTATGTCTCCCTCTTTCTCTGCTTCTCCCCTTCTTATGCTTTGTCTCTGTCTCTCTCTCAAAAATAAACAAACAAAAGATTTAAAAGATTAAATAAGATCATAAGGGTGAGCTTTTTTTTTTTTAATTTTTAAATGTTTACCTTTGAGAGAGAGACAGACAGACAGAACTTCTCTCTCAGAGCAGGGGAGGGGCAGAGACAGGAAGACACAGAATCTGAAGCAAGCTCCAGGCTCTGAGCTGTCAGCACAGAGACCAACGCAGGGCTTGAACTCACAAGCTGTGAGATAATGATCTGAGCCGAAGTCGGATGCTCAACCGACTGAACCACCTAGGTGCCCCAGTAATGAGCTTTTAAAAAGAGAAAGGGACATCACGTGGATCTCAGTGTCTCTGACTGTCTCTCTGTCTCTCTCGCTGCATGTGCACTGAGAGAAGGCCGTGTGAGGACACAGTTAGAAGGCAGCCATTTATAAGCCAGGAGGAAAGGCCTTAACCACAAATAACTCAGATGGCACTTTGTTCCTGGATGTCTAGGCTCTAGGACTGGGAGAAAATAAATTTCTGTTGTTTAAGCTACCCAGCCTGTGTGTTGTTGTTGTTGTTGTTGTTGTTGTTGTTTATAGTAGCCTGGGCAAAAGAAAACTATGTGAAAAAACTAAGTATTCAAATTTAGTTCAACTAAATATCTATATTTCATCTAACGTCATTCCTTTTGTTTGTGAAATTCTTCAGATATGATCCTTTGATCGTATCTCATTTTCTTTCTTCATATAACTTTATAGCATTCATTCTTGGTTGATTCATTCCTCTCATGGTGTTTTTAAAATAGCCATTTGCTATAGGTGATTTTCAAAGTTTTGCATTTCTTCTGAGTGCTTCACCTGATGTTTTTTTCCTCTGCTTTATAAAAGTTGTAAGAAGTCTTATGTTAAAAGGGTTTTTTTTTTTATTATTTTTTAGTCCTTTTATGACAACTCAGTGTTGCCAAAAGATAGGTTTTGAAGATTATTCCTCTCCCACTCCCTATTTGGGGAAGAGCAGGTGATTTCTTTCCTCAGATCTACAACTTGAAAATAACCTGTTATGCGCAGGTCTATCATATCCTACTTCCAATGTGTTCAGACATTCACCTTGTCCTCAGGAGTTACCGTCTCCTGCCCCCATCACCATATTCTCCAGTACTCTAGACTTAAGCAGGATGTTGAAAAAAAAAAACTAAACTAAACTAAAATTTCTAGTATATGTTATTATGATTTTGTTTTCCATTGAAAAGGAAAAGTTAGGAAAAGGAAGAAGTCTCCTTGGGTGATAGGCTGATGAGTGCACTTTGGACATGTTGAGTCTGAAGTATCTATGTATCATTCAGGGACATCTCATGAATAGTTGAATAAACAGATCTGAAAATGGGCAGATATGGGGGCTGTTGTAAATTGGGAAACTCTGGGTGGAATGAGAACACTTAGAGTCTGTAGGGAAGCGAGCAAATAACTACCCATTAGCATTTAATAGATAAATTGATAGTGGGAGGAGAATGCAGAAAGGCAAGAAGAGAACCAAAACAATGTGCCAAGAAAAATGTGCTGGAGTGGGGATGGGGGAATGACGGTGGTGTGAAATTCAGCAGGGAAATCAAGGAAACTAAGGCCTGAAGAGCACTGATGTCATTTTAACTTACAAACTACAAATCTTTGCAACTGTAGCAGACACACCTTAGTGGGGTGACTGGGACTGAAGTCTAGCGAAAGCAGGTTGAAAAGAAAAGTGCATATAGACAACTTCTCAGGCTATTCATGAACAGAAGAAAAATGGAGCAGGAGTTTGAGGGGCTTAAAGGTTGAGGAAGTTTTATTTACTGGATTCGTTCTTCATAGGAACAGAACTGACTACGTGCTGAGGAGAAACAGTGTCAGCAGAGAGGATGATGTTGCAAATGCTGGAATTATAAGAAAGGAAATGCATTTATCTTCTCACCCAAGAAACTTGTTTTGAATACCCACTGTGTGTCATGCACTGTGCCTCATATTGGGGATCCAAGGAACGGTTAAATGAGCACAAATGCTACCCTGTTGAGAATCCCTAATGGGCCAAAGGTTCTATGAAGGTAAATGAAATGAAGATCCAAATGGAGTCATTAGCCTCAGGAAGAAAGGGAATCTGTTATTTCATAGAAATAAGGGAAAGTGAACATGATGAATGCAAACATGCTTGTAGATGGAGGGAAGGGGACAGGAGTTTGAAGAAGTTCATACTTCAAGGTCTTCTTAGTTCTATGACATAGGATGAAATCATATGCCCAAATGAGGATGTTCATGGTAAAGACTTAATTATTGAAGGAAATTAAAAAAGAAGCAATATGATACACAGCATAATTGCCAAGCACAACTCATAAGCCAGCTAACGCTGAAGATGGAAGATTTGGGTACAAATCCTCATGATGGTGTAAGTTTCTCCAACAGCACTCAGTAGTGGACCAAATATGGAAAGAGAAAAGGCAGAAATGTAGATTTATCTTTGGTTATGATATCACTCAGATAACACTCTGCTGTACCATATTAACTTAGAAATTGCAATGATTTAACATGATAGTTTATTTCTCATTGATTTGAAATTATTCAGAATAGGAGTGGGGATTTATTCAGAAATTTATTTAGGTAGTCAGCTAGGGAGGAATCACTCAATCTTCAGGCTGCAACTCCCAAGAACACCTTGAGTGTTTGTCATCCAACCAGCATATGGGAATGGGAGAGAAGGTCAGAGCGGAGGTTTATATAGGCAAGACCTAAAGTGGCATACATCATTTCTACTCACAGCCCATTGGTCAGACCTTAAATACATTCCAAAACCTAACTGTAAGCCTGTGTGCTAAGAAGAAAGAAAACAGGTTTTGGTGAGTAGTGAGTCAGTATTGACACAGGGTGGTTTCATGTAGTTAAGATAAATGGATAGATAGACAGACAGATGGAGGATGGAAAGAAGGAAGGAAGGAAGGAAGGAAGGAAGGAAGGAACAAAGGAACAGGGAAAAAGAAAAGAAGGAAAGATAGAGACAGACTAAGAAGTTGAGAACACAGGCCAAGGAAGATTAAAGTAGTAACAGAAAATGAAGCCGGAAGGGGAAGAAGAGACTTGAAGCAGTTAAGGGACTGATGAGTAGGGGTGAGAAAACTGAAAAATATTGGCAATTATAACCAGAGGTTAGGACAGTAGAACTTTGGAGTCCAAAAACAAAAGAATGTTTGGAATGAGGGTCCAGAATGTAGCCACTAGCAGGACACTGTAGGAACTATGAACTTTCAGAGCTGCGTGAACCACAGCAAGTAATGATGAAAAATAACAGCACTTGGCAAGCAAAGTAAAATTGGGACCCAAGTGCCAAAGTTCTTGACAAACACCAGAGATGAATTAATGTGCCAGAGAAGGATGAATGGATGTCAGAAATAAGTCTCAAAGTACAAGGAGGATTTTTACTGGAAGATGCAGGAAATGATCCAGAAAATCAACAGGGAGTTACAAGCCCTGTGAAACACGGGATGGATACGTAGTCTCTGTTGTGGGTGGTTGCCAGAAAACTCATGTCCTCAGCAGGGGGCCGAGTTTCAGCTAGGGCAAAGATGGTGCATGAAGCATTCCATGAAAAATGAGTGTTACTGTAGAATGTGGTTACAAGAGACCATGAAAGACACCTGAAAATGACCCATGGGACAGAGAAGGATTAGTCAAATAGTGTTGACTCAGGAGAAAAAGTAGAACTACAAAACCTTGGGTTTGGGGACAGGAGCCTAGGAATCAAGAGCAAGAATGAGAGGTATGATGGTTCTACATAAAACTCTTGCACGTAAACTTAATCCAGCGCCTCCTGGAAGTCATAAAAGAATGCCTCCAGCCACATGGGCCCAGGAAGCTAAGGGCAGCCAGTCCCTGTGTCACACCTGTGGTACAAACCCTAGAGTGTGGGACTCTCCATTCTTAGGGGCTAGGCTCCCTAGACCCGCTGTACCCAGTACAACTCTAAAGTAGGGATAGATTCATTCCTACTCAAAAGATCTCACAATCTCTATCCTACTAAACTGAAAATAAATTCTGTTCTTCATCTTTCCTTACTTTCAAAATAAGAAGAGCTCTCTCTCCCCTTGAGGACTCCAGGTAGAAGCCCTAGGAAAATAAATGACATGAGGAAATGCAAAGACCAATGAATAATATCTCAATAAGTTAACTTACCACATATTGATATATTTATAACAAATGAAGTCTTGACAGCACTCTAGGTACTCAAGAACGTATTAAAAATAAGAATATTTCCTGATCCTCCAACAATTCATCCAATCTGAAGGAATTCAGTGGGTAAACATCTGTCACCCATTCAATTTTGCATAAGTGTGAAAACTCAAAAGAATATGTTTTTAAATACCACCTAACTGGAAGCCTCTTTGACTCCTTTCCCCTAAATAGGGAAATTACCAAACAGCAGCTTTCCAACACCCCAATAATGATTTTCATTTTCAGAGATGCTATTAGGACATAGGCAAATAACAAAGAGAGTTGCTCAATTCCCCGTGTGATTTCTTGGCCTGGGCAGGGGCAGGGAAAATGCTGCCTGTGGGTTGTCAAATTGTACGACCCTTGCCTTTCAATTGAGTGGTTAACTGAATAATTTATTTCTATTCTGCTTACTTCAAAGTTGTATTTGAAGTGGCTACATTTTGGTATTATGCAAACTACTTGTGCAGTAGAACTCTTTCATTTTCATACATTCTCATAGGCTCCTAAAATAATAAGGGCACTACCACTACCCATTTGCAGATGAAAACATTTTTATAAAAGCATGTGGAATTACTGAAAACTGCCTCTTTATCAAAATACTTTCCACTCCTGATATCCATAATACCATATGCCCTCTGTTCTCTTTGTGGCTTTAAGTCTTCTTTGCCTCTGCAAAGAAAGTTCTTCCTCATCACCCAAACCTCTCTGTGTTCAGAAGTGTTGCAGGGCTCATTCCCTTTACCTCTTTGCTATCTTACCAATTCACATGATTTTTTTTACATTCTTTTAAAATTCATTTTTGAGAGACAGAGAGAGACAGTGCGAGAAGGAGAGGGTTAGAGAGAGAGGGAGGCACAGAATCTGAAGCAGGCTCCAGGCTCTGAGCTAGCTGTTAGCACAGAGCCTGATTCAGGGATCGAACCCACAAACCGTGAGATGGTGACCTGAGCTGAAGTTGGACACTCAACCGACTGAGCCACCCAGGCGCCCCTCACATGATTTTAAATACCACTGTATTGGTATGACTCACAAATTAATATGCTAACCTAGAACTCTCCACTGAACTCCAAAACGCTTATCCCATCACCCTCTCCATCATCACTTGGGATTTCTACACAGCATCTCTAACTTGATAGGTCTGAAACACAAACTCCAAATTCCAACTGTCCATAAAATCCTCCTCCTTCTGTCTTTCCTAATTGAAGGGCTTCAGTAAAACACCTGAACTCATCCTGGAATCTTTCTCCTCTTCATAGCTTACATTCAATCATTAGAAAAGCTTATTTTATCTACCTTCAGAATACATCCAGAACCCAGACACACCTTACCGCCTTCACCATTACCATCCTCGTCCCTGTGGCATTATCCCTTGCTTGGCTTCTTAACAATAGTCTCTCCCTGAGATCCCTGCTTTCATCCTTATCCCCCTCTGAAATCTCTTATTACATCCAGAGAGAGATCCTTAATGAGTTTTTGTTTTTGTCATTCCTCTGAGCAAAGCCTTCCAATGGTTTCATATCTCAAAAGGGAAAGCCACAGGCCTACATTATGTGTCACGGACCTGCCACATTCACTCATTGTCCCAGCCTCATTTGCTTTTAAATCACTCCACATGCCAGATTCATCAGCCTCCTCCCAGTGACTCAAGCACACCAAGTTTGCTATTACGTTAGGGTGTTGGCTTCTTTATCTATTCACATGAAGGTTTCTTTCCCTTTTTCAGAATAAATAATAAATAAACTTAAAAATAAAAGAATACTGAATAAAGTGAAAAAGTGCATATGAGTGCATGGTGGAAGAGTTCACTAAAATGCCCACATAATTTGAATAAATATCAAAAATCTCCATGTAATTTGAATAAGTATCTGGTTCATTTGTGCCCACGTGTACACCTATGGGCATGTTTTACACATTTGTCTTCGTTTTTTTCACTTATGTTTCAAGTTTCCCTGAATACCTACTGAAAATAGTTGTCTTTGAAAATTCCAAAATGAACTGATAAAAACTTAAATACATAGGAATGTGTGCATGGGTGGTGATAGGATTTTTTTTTCGGTGATGAGCAGGCTAACACTTGAGAATGCCTATATCACAAAATGCTGAGATCTTTGATCTGGGCACCAACCCCCAAACCAGCTGTCCCCATCCAATCCAGACAGTCACTAACTTCAGAAGGGAAGAACTCCCCAGTATTCTGCCTAAGTGGGTAGATATTGGTTGTTTAGTATTCTCCCCACCATGTTAAGTATAAGGTTATTGTGAGTGTTCATATATAGATCTCTAATGCTTTTATTTTCCAACTCACTCTTCACTCCTGTGTTCATCAGACCTAGTGTTTCCGAGTCTTGAACCTCTTCAGGATTCAGCAGGAAAGATCAACTGTTTCCTGAACTCTGGCCCCTCTATTCTGTTTCTTCCAATACCTCTTCCTTAACTGTTTTCTGTCTACCAGAGAATTGTGGAAAATTCTCTGTCAACCATTAACACTCACCTCGTGTTATCTTAATGATGATGTGTTTATATGTTTAATCCTTTTAAGTGAGGTGTCTGAGATGGTAAAGAACACAGCACCTGTGATTAGTGTGCCATCATGAACCAAAAATCTTCTCTGACCTTTAAAGCTGCTGTAAAGCCAAAATGTAAGGAAAATAGCTAGGTGGGTAAAAATGAACATCAGGGTTGCAGGATTATTTTTAAGAGATAATTTGAGGAATAAGTATATGAGAAATGTTTTAAGTCACTCTTTAAAGCATTTGGATACCTTGTTAAAAATTTAGATTATTGGGCCATGCCACTGACTAATTAAATAAAGATTTATAGGACATATGCACATGAAAATTTAAGGGCAAATAATAGACAAAAACCCACCTCTTAGTTACATACTCCTAAAGGAGTTTAATTGCCTCTGCCTGAATGTGCAGAAAAATATGTCATTGCCTATCAAAAATTGGAATGTTTGTTTTATGCAAGGTTCAGCAGACAAGAGCATGATCTGTTCTAATAGTCTTTACGGTTTTAAAACCTTTCCTTGAATATAAATAAAGAAAAAGGATTGAACTCTCACTGCTTCCTCCAAAACCCTGAAGAATAGTAGGAGAGTGCATGTTATGTCAATCACATGAAACCTGACAAGATTGCAGTTTCTATGAGACCCACTCAGGGTTTACACTGACAGTCTCTGAGTCAGCCATTTTAATAATCTGTGCCACTTTTAGTTTCTCCTCTGTTCTCAAGCCCTATGGAAACCAGGGGCTGCTTTAATGTAAACATTCTAAGTACCAAACGTATCATCATGGCCATCTGTTTTTACTACCATTTCTCATGGTGTCTCTGACTTCAACTAATAATGCAAACATCATTTTGAAATTAATCATCAACAGAGTAGTGAGAATTGTTTTAAGTTAAAGTAACATCTCTGAAGATGACTAATGGAAAACACCAACATGGACAGATGTTTTCATTTGGGGAAATGTGTTATATCCCTTCAAACAAATCCCATAATCTACCCCCACAACTTTACTGCTTAACAAGTAATCAAGGAAAATGTAATAATTTAATTACATTATTTTGCAAACTTATTGTTGTGCCACGTTGTTCTCATTCAGCTTAGTTTTACGGCCCTTTTAATGTTAACAATATTAACAATAATAACTCCAGCTCCAAAAGGCATTAAACTTCTGTCTTCTAGAATAACCAACTATCAAATATATTTTACAACAGTCTTTTACCCAAACAGCAGCACGTTAACATAACTCAGCAAGTTCCATACAGGATACCCATGGCCTTTACAAACCTAAGAGACCAACAAATTCTCAAAAGAGATTCTAAAAGGAATGTTATGCTCTTCGTTTTCCCAAAAATGGCGGTAGCCAGAAAAAACTAATTTGGATTCACCTGTCTTATCATTTATTCTGTTGGGTGTTCCTCTCCATCAAGACGAACGAGTGGGAATAAAATTATTAGCTACGGGCCTCTTTGCCCTGACAGTTTGATATGATTGACTAAAGATGCCCACAGAGCCATATGAAGGCTACATCCTCCATCCGTGTAAGGAAACGATCCAGGTTACAACATACAGCTACTATATACACGGATTGTGACATGGCAGCATTCCCAAGCACAGTGCAGCCTTCTGAGCCTCAAGGCCCGGCAAAACATCTATCATCGGGATAATGTCTCTGTGCGGTAAAACTCTGCTAAGGCCTTATAGAGATTACTTTTATTCTTCTGGGGGGTTATACATTCTATCTCCTTCAAATCTTTTTGGGCCACGAGGCATAAATGGATAGGTAACATCCCCACCACACTCCTAAGTGTTTACTGCAAGACCAGGTGGAAAGTCAGTTTCCCAAGAACAGTTTTCCAAATAACAGGCCTGATGAGATCTATTCTTTCACTGATTATATCAGATCAAGGAAGTCAATCTTAAATGAAGCTCCATCTTCTCAATAGCATGGTGTGCTTCGAGAAATGGGTGAAGGTAAGAAAGAAACTACATTAATCTAAGCTATCTATCACTGGAACTTTCTATCCTTAATTGTGTAAAAGAGTCAAAAGAGGAAAAGAATCAAATATGTTGTCAAAAGATTGAAAGCTAACTCTAAATCAAGCATCAAAGAGTTGGATTAAATAAAAGTAGTTACTTCTGTAGATAATTAGATAACAGTGTACCAGACAGAACTATGTTTTCTTTATCATTACTGAATAACATAATATCCATTCCTACACAAAATATAAACTTAACTAAATATTTGAGAATGAGCTCTTGGCAACAGTTTCCATTGTATTGATAAATCCCTATTAAGGGCTGAATTACATCCCCCTAAAACTCCTATCTTGAAGTCTCATTCTCCTGTATCCCAGAATGTGACTACTTGGAGACAGGGCATTTACAAAGGTTCCAATCTAACTGGTGTTCTTAGAACAGGAGGACATTTAGACACACAAAGAGAGGCCAAGAACGCTTGTGCACAGCAAGAAGGCAGCCATCTGTGAGCCAAGGAGAGAAACCTCAGAAGAAACTAACGCTGCTAGGCTACCTGAGTGGCTCAGTCAGTTAAGCATCCAACTTCAGCTCAGATCATGATCTCACGGTTCATGAGTTCAAGCCCCACATCCGGCTCCATGCTAACAGTTCAGAACCTGGAACCCACTTTCGATTCTGTGTCTCCTTCTCTTTCTGTGCACCCCTCCCCCACCCACTGCTCAGGCTCTGTCTCTCTCTCTCTCTCAAAAATGAATAAACATTTAAAAAATGAAAACAATTCAAAAGTAGCACTGCCAATATTGTGATCTCAGACTCCTAGCCATCCAAACTTTGACAAAAATAAAAAAAAAAGTTTAAGCCACTCAGTCTGTGATACTCTGTAATGGCAGCCAAACTCATACAACCCCCATTTACTCAACAAATATTACGTACACAAGAAATGGACTGAGTGGGTGCTTGCTGCTGGACTGGGCACAGTTTTGGGAGACTGTTCCCCTTCTGACTGCTCAGTGTGTTATATAAACACTTTCAGTGTGTCATATAAACACTTGGTTATTAAAAACTATATAAAAATCAATGAGACTTATCCAGCTTCCCACCAAAAAGTTATCATCCTTTAATCTACTTTATATTTACCTCATTTGTTTTTATTCTGATGAAAAATTATCCAGGTCATTTAGTCTAACTTTCTGTTGCCTTCTTCACTTGACTTTTTTTTTAAATGCTGCATTTTTCAAATCTTTATAATTCCACAAATTATTGATTCACTATCTTCCCTGACTAAATTATATATAAGTGGCTCACAACTTTTCTTTTTAATGGCACACACATACACACATAAAAAATATCTTCGTAATAGTGAATTTGGCAGCATCTATGTGGGGCTTGGTGCAAAAGTATTGCATTTTCATTGCATTTTTATAGTTAAATTCTAAATAAAATACAAAGTATTAGAGACTTTAAGTATTGGATATAAGCATTCCAAATCATTTTCAAAACTTTTAATAAAAAATATGAAATTTCTTCTAGAGACATAATGCTTTAGCGTATGGTTTGATGTTTGAAATGGCTATGCCAAATCCTTACCAAGACTTTCTAATGATGATCTCCATCATTTTTTGTAATACTATCAATGATAATTTTTGTTCACATACGTAAGTGGTAGCAAATGAATATATACTGTCTGTATTTCAATTGTTGAAAAGGGCTCTGTTACAGAATTACCACAATTTAGGGGTGCCTGAGGGGGGGCTCAGTCAGTTAAGTGTCTCACTTTGGCTCAGGTCATGATCTCACGGTTTGTGAGTTTGAGTCCCCCTGACAGCGCAGAACCTGCTTTAGATTGTCTCTCTCCCTCTCTCTGCCCCTACCCTGCTTGCTCTCTCACCCTTGTGCACTCTCTCTCTCCCTCTCTCTCAAAAATAAATAAACATTTAAAAAGAAAAATAATTACCACAATTCAGACAGTTCTAAAATGTTTTTCTCCTATTTTTGTGACAAGTATAAGAGTGAACATTCTTGTGGTAATACTGATTCTTAAACTTGAAGTGTTTTAAAATATTAAAGATTTTCCTCAAGCCAATACAGTTGCTTTGCTTCTCTTAGTTCTTTAGGATTCAAATTTCTTCACTGACTCTATGGTACCCCTTGAAATATTTTAATTAAGTTTCTCAGAAGCTGGGGAAAAAAAAGTCAGTCAATTCCACTACTTTGAAAGCCAAAGACAGTCCCTTTAAAAAGTGTGCAAAGTGAAAAACCAGCCCTTCCTCTTCCTTCCACTTCTCTTTCACTCCCTCTCTTTCTCAAACACGCACACAGAAAATTAGTCAATTATTTTATAACTCTTGCCTAACTCTCCTTGGGCAACCAATGCACTTCAGTATGAAGTAGTGTTCTGATCAGATGTCCTTGAGTCAAGTTAAAAAAAAGTATTTTAACAGATTGGGTTTTATTATACTCACCAGTTTTATAATATCCTTCAATATGGACTGTAGGTCTATAAACAAACATTATGTGAGAATCTCTCATGTTAATTAAATACTAACATTACATGACTTAATATTCAAAAGAATTCTGGGTATAAATCACATATACTCTCCTGCAACCAAACATAATTTTCAGTCCCCAAAGACATATAGTGTTTTCCTAGTATTTTATTTGCTTCAAGTGTCCCTTTATCCCTTTGAAAAGTTTATTCTCAGTAGTTTGATCTAGTTTCTTGAAACAAATAACATTTTTACAACCATTCATCTTCAGATATTCTAAGTAGTATGATATTAAGTATGGTTACCACTTGTATGGAATCACATGTTTGCAATAAAATTTTGACGTACTAATTTTCTGGATTCATGTCGTGTCTTTTATTTGATATGAATGTCAGTGTATTTAGTAATAGCAATTATTTGAAAAGGCACATTTTATATTCCCTTCTTTGGTATCAAATACAGTACTGATGAGTTTTTATTAAAGGAAAGTTTATAGAAGAAAAAAACAAAATTAAATTTATATTTGTCAGAGTTAGGATGACCTTTGGAAGCTGGACATGAAACAGACAAGCGACAACAGTACCTTTCTACCATTCCGCAGACACACAGGACCAAGTCCAGTCTCAAGGCCTTGCACTTCCTATTGGCTTTTCTTAGATGTCTTCCATCCAACATACCCCAAATACCCTCAAGATTTGCTCTCTTCTTCAAATTTTTATTCAAATGTTATCTTCTCAGCTTTTGTTCTCAAAATGCAACCCCCCTAATCTCACTACTCCCCTCTTCCTTTCCCTTGCAGTAATTTTCTCCTTAGCAGCTGCCACCATCTAACATATATTATTTCATTTATGTATGTCATTTATTATCTAATTCTCCAATTTGCCTGAAAACAATGCTGTTCTTTCTGTATTGTTCACTTCTCAGTACCTACAAGACTAGCTGGAGCTTATTACATGCTCAAAACATAGTTGACAAACAAAGGAAAGAATGAACAAAGAGTCAAAGGAGTAAGAAGAAAACAGAGAAAATGGTTTAACTTGAGCCAGATTGAGGAAAATGACAGTAGTTCTGTAAGCTGTAAGAGACCGCGTCAGATAAGTGGACACAAAATTAGACTGTTACTAAAGACTCTGGCAAGGGTTATTTGGGAGACTGTTCTCCACAGGTCTCTCATTTCTACAGGTACTGATAGCGGAGATACTGGCTGTCCTTTATTCTGGAATACCTTTTCAAGTATGTTGGTTTAGCTAACAGCCTTGGAAGAACTCTGGAGTAAAAGGCAGGTTTGTTTCTAACTTTATAAGATCTAGGGTCTTCCCTCTGGACCAAAAAGCAGGCATCCTTACAGCCCATTATGCAAAAACTGAGGTTCTCTGTTTGTACCAGGATTCTCCTCCTGTAGTGCAACTCACTGAATGTGCAGAGGAAGCAACCCACTCTGTTTGTACAGTTCCCTTATGGGAACTGGGACACAGAACAGATGAAAAAATGCTAATACTGCATTTGCTGCTAATGCTGTCAACAATACATTGTCCTCCTAATTCAGGAGTCTTGGTCCCTGCAAGCATCTATAAAACTACAGCAGGCAAACATGGTTCGCAAGTGGGGTAAAATGCCAAACCTTTTACAGTTATAGAGAGATGGCAAAACGACAGGATTTTGTTTAGGTACTAGCATTAGCAATGATATAGTCATTTACTTCCATTCAATACAATACCAAATTACATCTTAGAAACATCACTCAACTTCTCCTTTGCCTAAAAGAGATTTATAAACACGTAACATCTCTGTAGGATAGCTCACTATGGTCATTCATCTGGCATTCATAATTCATAGCTACAGCAATATACATACTGTGGGTAGTCCTATGATCCCAGGAGAAGAGAGATAATGAAGCAGAATTTACCAGACAACCTGAAGTATGAAAGAAAGCTGTTCTAACCAATCCTTAAGATCAAGAGCAAGAAATAAATGCTTATTTTTATATGCCACTAAGATTTTTAAATTGTTACATGGCAGTAACTACATAATACAAGACTCAAAATATCAACACTCTCAATGTAATAAAAGTTTATTTCTCCCTTGTCCAACACTCTTGAGGCAGACAATACAGGGCTAGTATGCTGTCTCTGCCACATAAAGTTACCCCAGGACGAAACCTCCTATCGTGTTGCACCTCCATGAGGGAGAGAAGAATTCTGAAGTCCCATTAGTTAATACACCCAGCTAAAAGTGTCTCCTCATTGGATGATGTATAGGCCATTCCACTGAATAGGGATATTGAGTCTCATGGCTTGGCAAACTATAAACTAAGACATAAGTTCATCTGTCCCCAACACAGTCCATCTTCAAGGCTTGTACAGAAAGTGGATATGGCAGGGGTACCTGGGTGAATCATTCGGTAAAGTGGCCAGCTCCAGCTCACGTCATGATCCTGTGGTTTATGAGTTCAAGCCCCGTGCCAGGCTCTGTGCTGACACCTGGGAGCCTGGAGCCTGCTTCTGATTCTGTGTCTCCCTCTCTCTGCCCCTCCTCCACTCTGTGTGTCTCTCTCTCAAAAATAAATAAACATTAAATTTTTTTTTAAAAGTGGATATGGCAAACTAAACTGTTCCCATTGAGTAAAGGGGGATTTAGAAATACATAGCAGTCATTGGGCTATGGTAATAATCAAATCCTGGAAGTCCTCAATTCTGCTTTCTGGGAGGAAATGTCCATTTTCCTCCAAAACCCTGGGTGCTACCCTCATGAAGTTGCTTCCCTATCTTCTGTCGTCCCTTGCCACGAATCAAGTAGGTATTACAAAAATTGTGCTTCTTGGAGACTGCAGTGTTTTTGTAACCTGATCCTTGGTCCAGACTGGGCAGCCCAGGGATTTCCTAAGGAGTTGAACAATTACAGGTTTTGCAGGCCATGTTGTTGTTCTTTAGCCATACAATTCCCTCAGAACCTTAGCAAGCTTCCAGGCAATTTGTTTTGGATTAGTTCCATATGTAAGTAACTATAGCCAAAGATCTAATCTAGATGTCGTCTTTAAGCCTAAAGATGCTTGTCTTTTTCTTATTACTTTGTGTGCTTTGCTTACCCCCTCTCTGGATGGAAGCTACTTCCAGGCTATCTGAAGGATTTTGTTTGGGTGGAAAAGCAATACCTTTAATTTGATTTCGCCTCTGGATGGGCTCCCGAGTCTGGCAAGGCACTGAGCTTATCTCCTACTAAGGCAGTTGCTTTGAAGCTACCAATTATAACTTTGGTTTGGAGTAGTACCGATGGAGTTGACTTTTTCAACCGTTAAAGACCTCAAATTATAGGACTCTCAGTGAAATTATTTTGTTAACCTGCCACAAAGAACCTTTCTTAACAGAACTGTATTCCTTTTCACCTCTGCTTACAGACTGGCTAACTCTTGAGTTCATCTCTGTCACAAGATTTTGCTGGGACAGCAAGAAGCAGCCAACACACATCAAGATTTTGCAGCTTTCCTATGATTTCCCCAATGTTATTTATAGCTTCAGTTACCATTTAGTCTGCCTTCTAAAACACTGCAAGCAACAGTTATACTAATGCTCTGCCTCAGCATATCAGCACTTAATCCACTTTCCAATATAGGAGTCTCTACCTCCTGCCTCCCATTTGCCAAACATACTATACCACACATATCTAGCTTATGTCACTTGACGTGCCCCACTTGTTACAAAATCCCGTCTTAGTTAGGATGTAGATTTGAAATGTGTAATGGGAATGTAGTCACTCCATACCCACATGTCCTGCTATAAAACAAGAGTCCTTTCATTATAGGAGAAGGGGAGCATGGATTTCAAGGAACAAAAAACAGTACTCGCAATAAACTTAAAACAAGTGACATTATTTATTTGGATCTAAGATATTGGTGTATTGTGAACAAATATTTATACCATAAGAACTAAGTTGACTGGAACATTATTTTAAGAGTAGCTGCTGGTCAAGAGTGCCTGAGTGGCTCACTCGGTTAAGCAACCTTCAGTTCAGGTCATGATCTCACAGTTCATGGGTTCAAGCCCAGCATTGGGCTCTGTGCCGACAGCTCAGAGCCTGCTTCAGATTCCGTGTCTCCCTCTCTCTCTTCCCTTCCCCAATTCACAGTCTGTCTCTCTCTGTCTCTCAAAAAATAAATTAAAATGTTGAAAAAATTGTTAAAAATAGAGTAGCTGCTAGACTAATGATATTTATTAATATATTTCACAAGATGTAACATCCAAAATATAAATTTGGGTAAAAATAGGTGTAAATTTACAGTTTACCTTTTACACTAAATGTCTGATACATAGTGGACATTTGATAAATAATCGTTAAGTTAAAGAATTAATGAACTGACCAATTAACACATATTGACTGAGCACTTGCTGGAAGGGCCACATAACTGTGTTAAGGCATCAAAATTATTTTTTAAAAAAGTACAATATATGGTCATATAATAGAAAAAGTTGGCAGAATGTTACTTGATATTGGCAATGCAAAGTAATGGCTATATCTTATAAAGGTAAAACATAATAATACATAGATAATAAATATAACAATATAACATATAAATGAGAAATATAATCACCAAGACATCTTTAACAAAAAAGCCTTTATAAATGAACTTTTCTTAAAATAATTTTGTAATTTCAAATAAAATATAGAAGTTGATTATCTTCTTTTTAACTTGATCTGAATAAGAAAGTCACTCCAAGGGCAAATGAACTAATTTGTATTCACTCATGTAATTTTTATGTAACACCAAATCGGTGATCAAATACTGCATGCTTCAGATTTTATTAAAAAGTAATTACACTTTTAGCATGAAATTGTGACATGTAATTATTTGCTTAAAATGAGAATGTTTTTCAAGTAAATTAAACCAATGACAAACAAGTGAACTATTTATTTACATTGAACCATTTTGTGCTTTTACAAGAATAAAATAGTTCATTTATAGTTTTGAGAAACTGAGAAAATCAGAAATAGAAGCAGTACTTTTCAAAGGTAAGATATTCTTCTACCTTTTCCACAAACATTTCTCTTTTCTACTCTTCCATTTCTAAAATCAGAATTTAGCTATCACCACAGATCATGTTTAGAAATACAAAGCCAGAGATATTGGGATATATTATTTAGACAGCTATCCATGCATTAAGGGGAAATGATTTGTATATCTACATATAAGATCCTTATTTTAATCATTTAGGTACAGGACAACCATATTGTTTCCATGAAATAACACTTGAGGAAAAATTACACCTCCTTCTTCAGCCTTTTATAATTCTTTTTTTTTTCTCTATAGTTTTGCAGGGAAGTAGCAGATGAACAGAATAAATTCAGGCCAGTGGGTACAGGAAAATGGCCACTCAGTCTTTGCCATGCCACATCAAGAACAAATATTTTTAAAGCCTCTTTGATAAGCATAGATTTTTGTTCTTGGAGGTGAAGTCATTTGGTGCTTTATCAGACATGTAAGATGAGTAAAAAGGCTAAGAAACATTTTTATTAAAAATAAACATTGATGAAAAATTCTAGCAAATATGGCAAGCCAGACATGCTTATTTCCCTCCATCCCACTCCAGACTCGCATTAACATGAGCAAAAGTATATTTTAAAACATGGGGTGTATATTGTATAAGAACCAGAAACTTTGTGCCAAAAACTACAAAGACTCTTTTAGAAACAGCGCAGATGTAACAAATGAAAAAAGAAGCACTAAGGGCTAATTCCCAATATTTTTTTAAGTTTATTTATTTACTTTGAGAGTGAGAAGGAGAGGGAGGGCAGAGAGAGAGTCCCAAACAGGTTCTGTGGTGTCAGAACGTGGGGCTTGAACCCACAAACTGAGATCACAACCTGAGCTGAAACCAAGGGGTTCAGATGTTTAACTGACTGAACCACCCAGGTGCCCCAGCTAATTCCTAACATTTTATTATCATAAAATAGTTTCCATCTTTATTTGCTTTTAGATTTTCTTATATCTATTTATAAGGGAGATTCAGATAGCCTTTCATTCAACAAATATTCACTGTGTCCTTTTTGTGAACTAGGCTCTGCTCTAGGCTTTGATATTCAGGAAATGTCCTTACCCTCATAGAGTTTACAATTTACCATCAAGGAGAACAAGTAATGATTTTGTGAATGTAGCACAGTATCATGGAAAGTAAAGGAGGACTGTTCAGATCCACATGGGTAAGCATCAGCTGGAAAACTCTACAGGAATGAGCCAGCTCCCAAAATAGAATAACTTCTGGAATGGAATAACTTTATATATATATAAAATAAATAAATAAATAAATAAATAAATAAATATTTATATTTATTTATTTATTTTATATATATATAAAACTCTAACTCAGTGACTTCTCCAAGTCTGTTAAGAAAATGAGGAAGAGGAGGAAGAGCAGGAAGAAGAGGAGGGGGGAGGAAGAAAGCAGGAAGGAAGGGGGAGGGAGGAAGGAAAAGGGAAGGAAAGTACTAAGCAAGAAGGGAAGGCGGAAACCCTGTGGAGAGGGGGTTCCTCTGCTACCAGAGCCTCGCATCCCATACAGAACAAAACAGATGAAAACTCCTGCTCATGCAGTTCACATTCTAGCGGGAGAGGAGTTTGCAATAAGCACAGAATAAGCAAATCATATAGCATGTTAGAGATAGAAGTAGTGAAGAAAAACTGAGCAAGGACCATAAATAAGGAAGAGATAGCTGTTGTGGGGGAAAGGGGGTCCAATTTTTAAATGGATTGTCCAGGGAAGGTCACACTGAGGTAAGTTTGTTAACAAATATGAGAAATGTGAGGGAGTGAGCCATGAGGCTATCTGGGAGATGAGATTTCCAGCAAAAGGCCCTAAGGCTGGATCCTGTCTGGAATATTGGAACAGCAAGGAGGCCCGAATGGCTGAGTTGGGAAACTAGGGGTAAGGAGATCAAAAAGACTATGGATTAGAGATGTGTTAGTAGAAGAGAGAAGTAAATAATAACTCTTAGGCATTGGGCCACAGTTAGCCTTTACTGAGAAAGGAAAAGTGTGCAGGACAAGCTGATTTGGGAGGGACAACCAGGAGATTATGTCTAGCAGATATTCAAGAAGACACACAGAGTAGGCTGGAGATCAGGGAAGAGCTCTGAGTTGGAGACTAACAGGCAGGCAGTTGTCAGAGGAGAGAGTAGACCTTAAGCCATGCTAATAAATGGAATCATCGAGAATGCAAAGAACACAAACATGCGAAGTTCAAGCACAGCCTTTGGAGCACTCATCTGAAAAGATGAGAAGGAACCAGCAAAGGGAATAGAGAATGAACAGCCAGAGAAGAAAAGCTGGGAAAATTCCAAAACTGAGTGAAGACAGTGTTTTAAGGTAGAGAGAAGGATCAGCTGTGTATGTTGTTGTTGGAAGTTTAGTAAGAGAAGAACTGAGAATTGGCCCTTAGATTTGTTTTCCTTACTGTCTTCTCTCCTGCTGTAATGTAAACACCATTATGATAGGATTTTTTTTTCTATCTTAGTCATTAATAAACTCTGAGGAGCTGGAACAGTGGCTGGTACATAATTCATGTTCAATAAATTTATGTTAATAAATGAATAAATTTTAGGTATGTATGTAAATATAAAAATCTAAAATAAAATGAAAACATTTTCTGACAAAGTGTTTGTAAACATTGTTAGATGAAAAAAAATGTACAACGTTGCTATACAGCTTCAGTCGTTAGGTGGCACCAATTTGAATACAAACTTAGAGTAATAGCATATAGGAAGGAAAAACTTGAAAATAAAACATAAAAACTTGCATTCCTAATTTCTGTTTTAGCATCCAGATTATTTCTTTTTGCCTACCTACACCTTGCACCTCTACAAAAATGGCCACTTTGCATCATGCTTTACAATGACACATTACAAATTATAAATCTTAATCTCAAATCAACTTCTTTCAAAAAGCAGTACTTAAATTATATTAAAAGCCACTGAAGAACTCCACTAGAATTACACTAGTTATTCAGCATTTCATAGCCTGTTCACACTCCTAAAATCAAATTTTAGATACACAATAATCAATCCAAGTCTATCCTATCTGAATGTAGTATAAAATTTCCACAAAGCAGAGTGTGTAGTTCAAAATGACATAAAATCTCAACATCATAACTGCCAAAATAAATGAACAACTGAAAAATGCTGATGGCAGGGGCGACTGGATGGCTCAGTCAGCCGAGTGTCCGATTCTCAGTTTCGGCTTAGGCCATGATCTCGCAGCCCAAAGTCAGATTTTGTGCTGGCAGCACAGAGCCTGCTGGGGATTCTCTCTCTCCCTCTCTCTCTGCCCCTCCCCTACTTGTGCTGTCTTGCCTTCTCATATAAATAGTTTTTTTTTAAAGTTAAAAAAATAAGAATGTTGATGGCATAGTAAGAATGTGGCAGTATCATGTCATTAAATGACATCAAAGCAAAAATATTTCTAGGAAGTTCCTACTTAGATTTTCTACTGAGATAATATAATAAGGTATTTCTATACCTATATTTTACCAATAATATAATTATTATATGAATAATATAAAGATATTTCCATTTCTAAAGGTACAAGTTTAGTATGCATAATTTCACACCAATTTTTAGGCAAAAAAGTTACTGGAGTCTTTCAATTACGTGTGCCTTACTGCTTCAACAAAGCTAGTGAGGAGTCATCTTATTCAGATAAATGACTCCAGAGCAATTGGTTAGTCCTAGCTGATGACTGATTTTTTTAATATTAGTTGAATATTGGGTGGGACACATGGAAACCTACCAGAATTTTCCTAGGCGACTTGCCAAAGAGAATTCTTGTCAAGAAAAACAGTTCTGCGATTTCAACTTTGAACTCTGAACTGTACATTGTGTGAACTTGTCAAATACTCATCCCACAAATAACCTCATGCTCTTTCTGAAAATCTTGCCAAATGCAATGAATTTGACTTAGTGGGAAAAAAAAAATGTTTAAGGCCAAGAAAAACACACACACTGTATATAGAGTGTCAATAATTCTGGAAATATTAGTTTACCTCTATACATGATTTCACTTCAAAAGAATGTAGTATTGTTTCTGTTGAAATATTTTTACCATAATTATCTCACTTTTCTCCCAAGGAAACATTTTCTTCATATGTTACTACATTGGTACATTTTCTTAGAATAACTAATTCCGTTGGTGAAAATATGATGCGACTAAGGTTGAGGTTTCAGACTCTGCAACCCCATCCATTCCCCGTTCCCACGCAGATTACTTAAATTACTAAAATTATACCCTGTGACCTAAATTCTGCCCACATCACTTTAAAGAATACAGAGAAGGACAGTCCCTGTTTTCAATGTACAATAGATGTTTTGTAACAAGATATTAGCTGGATAGGAATGGTAGCAGAATGAAAGTAAAATTTTTGTGGAATTAAAAATCAAACTACAAATTACAAAACAGTCATTAAATGAGAGGAACTGCAGTACAGAGCCAAGGAATAAGAACAGGGGTAACTTGTAGGACTTCTCAATAAACTGCCAAAATTTCATCTCTTTAACTTATTATGTTTATTGGGCCACTGGCTTCTGCAGTAGACTGATGTCTAGCACATTAACTTTACTAATTGTCTTCTAAGAAATGTAAAGTTCAGATTAAGAGCTATCCCTTAAAATTTATCTGATGGACTTTTTTTTATGGGATCTAATATATGGCAAATAGTAGCTATTTAATAACCATTTGTGAATTAATATAAATAGATTTAAAAACAACATCAGGAATCTGAATCATTAATGAAAAAATAAAAGTTTGAATCTGCTAATATAAAAAAATTATGACTTCCCCTCTCCTTTAATACAAATTCTAAGCATTTTACATAACTCCAATAAAAAATAAATAAAATGTACTAAATGCCTGCGTCAATATATTATATCTTCCTACCTTGTTTAAATTCCTAAATTGCCATTTAACACGGCACCTTGATTTGGGAAAGGAAAAACAAAATGGTGGCAACTACCTCCTGTAGACAAGTGGGTCTTAATCTTTTATGGGTCACATAACTCTTTGAAGATCTAATTTTAAAACAATAAGCTGTTACCACAGAAATGTGCACATCTTACACAAAATGCCATACTCAATATTGGGACTATTCATGACATTCATTAAAACCTGAAAAGGTTCATAGGGTCCAGGTTAAGAAAACTTCCTTTAAAGAAGATGAACAGTAAAGTTAAAATTTGCTATTATCTCTAAAAAGCCTAGAAGTTTAATTACGTCAGTGCATACAATGCCCTATACAATGTTGGCATCAAATAAATTACCTTTAATTTTTATTTCCCAAGCTGAAATTTGTTTCAATAGGTATAAATAGACTAAGAATTATTAATTGGTGATATGCATAAAGTAAAACACTGGTGAGGGATTATGAAGTTCAATAAACTTGAAGTATTAAATTATGTAGAATTATATGAATAAGTGTTAAATCAAACAAAGTTAAGCAAGTATTTCTTCACCTCAAAAATTCTGAGACTTCTTACTAAGATAGCATTTTCTTGACTTCTTTTGACCATAAAGTCTCCCTTTCCTCAAAATACCTGTTACCTCTTGTTGAAAATTACTATGATGAGTGTGGTTAAGAGCTACAGTTGCTTTTATTAATACTGAATTTTGAATGGAAATAAATGTACATTTAATCTATATTTTATTCCTCTGGAAAGAAACCAAGATAAATAGATAAAAAATAAATAAAAATAAACAAAAGAAAAGTGATGTATCTGAGCAGATGCCATTAGAAAGCTTCTTTAGAACATACGAGACAATTTTGAGTACTCCTACATAAAGAAGCATCTTCTCTGAATTACTTGAGAGAAACTGGAGGGCAAGGTAGGGTCACAGGTAACACTGAAGCAGTCTGAGCCCAGGAGAGAAGGAACCTCCTGAGGATGAGGGGAGAAAACTCATCCCGCATACCACAGGCTGTAACAACCCTGAGAAATGACACTGGTTTTTACAGCTCTTCCCCCTAATTCTTCTTTCATTTCCTCTACTTTTTTGTAGACATGATACATTTTAGCAGAAACCTTGAAGCAAGGGTACAAATACTGAAAAACAGAAACTAATTTTTAAAACATTATATTTATTTTTGAAAACATATCATACTTTTTGAGAAAGAATTCCAAATTTCTCACAGGTCATAACCCACACAAAATGAGAAAGATATTTTATGAGGGAAAAAAAATGACCAGAACTAAAATATTGCACTAATCTTCACTGAACTTAACCCTACTCCTATATCCCAGCTTTACCAAGAATGATAACTATTTTATATTTCTGAACTCAGTTGAGTGACATTGGTATTACCCCATCTATAGCACTTTACCTGTGATTTATATTTTATAAGCAGTATGTAGGGTAGCTCAGTGGTAGTTATGCTAGAATGAAGGAAGAGGTAAATCTGCTATTAGATAACTGATGGTTGAAGCAAAAATTGTAACATTGTCTGATGGATTTAAATGTATATAGAGAAGATATATAAGACAGATACATTATAAACAAAGGAGAGTAAAAAGATTAAGAAGTAAATAAGGCTCCCATATTTCACTCAAACCAGAAAAATGATTACACCAGTAGATTGTGATAAATTGTGTATATATAGTTAATATTGAGAGCAACTACTAAAGAGCTATCTAAAAAGATATGCTCAAAAACAACACAGATACGGAGCGCCTGGGTGGCTCAGTAGGCTAAGCAGCAGACTCTTGATTTCAGCTCAGGTCATAATCTCACAATTGTGAGATTGAACCCTGCATCAGGCTCTGTGCTGGGCAAGAAGCCTGCTTGTGATTCTCTCTCTCCCCCTCTACACAACCCCTCAAAATAAAATAACTAAATTTAAAAAACAATGCAAATAAATCAAAATGAAATTCCAAAAAATACACAGGAACACAGGCAAATGAATATGAGAAACAGAACCACAAACAAAAATAAAATGGCAAATTTAAGCATTAACATATGAATATATACACTATATGTAAATGTATTAAACATATCACTTAAAAGACAAAGACTGGAAAAGTGAAATAAACACTGTGGACTTGCTATAAGCAATCTACAATAAGCTTACTTCAACCAAAACAATATATAGGCCAGCTGGAAATAAAAGAATAAAAAAAGATATATCATGAGAACATTAACCAAAAGAAAACAGTATTAATATCAGGTTAAATAAACTTCAGAGGAAGGAAAGGACCCGAATCAGAGAAACACACTTTATAGTGATAAAAGGGTAAACTGACCAAGAAGACATAACAATTCTATGTGAGTATGCACCTAACAACAGAGCAGTAAATTACGTGAATCCCAAACAACTAGAATTGAAAGGAAAAATGAGTAAATTCACAGCTATATTTGTAGACTCCAACATCCTCTTCTCAAAAACTGATAGGAAGAAACAAAACAAAATAAAAAATAAAAGACAGAAGAATTTAACAACACTATCAACTAATAGAATCTCAGTGTTTATAGAACATTCCTCCCAACAGCAGCAGAATATATGGTTTTCAAGTGCTTAAAAAATATATATCAAGAAAGACTGTATTCTGAGCCATAAAAAAAATCGTAACAATTTAAAAGAATTTTAATCATGTGCAGTGTTTTCCAACAAAAAAAATTAAACTAGAAATAAGTAAGAAAGATAACTGTAAAATCTACAAACACCTATAACTAAACAACACACTTCTAAGTAATAAATGGATGAGGAAATCTCAAGGGAAATTAAAAAATATACTAAACTAGGGGCACCTGGGTGGCTAAGTCTCAGTGGTTTGCAAGATTGAGCCCCATTACAGGCTCTGCAATGACAGCATGGTGCCTGCTTGGGATTCTCTCTCTCCCTCTCTCTCTACCCCTCCCCAGATCATGTGTGTGCTTTCTCAAAACAAACATATAAATTTAAAAATATTTTTATTTTACAATACACTGAACTAAATGTAAATTAAAATACAACATATCAATTTGTGGAAGAGTGCTGCATACAGTGCTTAGAGAGGAATTTACACCATAAACTGAACACAGTGGAAAACAGAAAAATTCTCAAATCAATAATATAAACTCCTACTTCAAGAACCTAGAAAAAGAAGAACAAAATAAACCCAAATGAAGTAGAAGGATGGAAAAAGTAGAGAGCATATATCAATGAAATTGGAATAGAATAAAGAATCCAGAACAGGTCCACACAAATGTATCGAACAATTTTTTTATCTAAGAAATGTAAAAGCAATTTAGTGTGAAAACAAATCACCTTTTCAATAAATGATGCCAGACAATTAGATATTGTCCATAAACCAAAAAATGAAACTCAACCTAAGTCTCATTCTTGATACAAAAATTAGTTCAAAATGAGTCACAGAATAAAATGTAAAATATAAGGCTATAAAAGTTTTATGAATTTTCTTGATTGTTTTCTTTGCAGTACAGAAGCTTTTTATATTGATGAGGTCCCAAGAGTTCAGTTTTGCTTTCATTTCCCTTGCCTTTGAGGATGTGTCGAGTAGGAAATTGCTGCGGTTGAGGTCAAGGAGGCTGTTTCCTACTTTCTCCTCGAGAGTTTTGATGGTTTCCTATCTCACATTTAGGTCCTTCAGCCATTTTGAGTTTATTTTTGTGTATGGCATAAGAAAGTGGTCTAGTTTCATTCTTCTGCATGCTGTTGTCCAGTTCTCCCAGCACCACCTGCTAAAGAGGCAGTCTTTTTTCCATCGGATATTCTTTCCTGCTTTGTCAAAAATTAATTGGCCGTACATTTGTGGGCCCAGTTCCGGGTTCTCTATTCTATTCCATTGGTCTATGTGTCTGTTTTTGTGCCAAGACCATACTGTCTTGATGATGACAGCTTTGTAGTAGAGGCTAAAGTCTGGGATTCTGATGCCTCCAGGTTTCATTTTCTTTTTTTTTTTTAATGTTTTATTTACTTTTGAGACAAAGAGAGACAGCATGAGCAGGGGAGGGGCAGAGAGAGAGGAAGACACAGAATCTGAAGCAGGTTCCAGGCTCTGAGCTGTCAGCACAGAGCCCAAAGCGGGGCTTGAACCCACGAACCGCAAGATCATGACCTGAGCCGTCGACGGAGGCTTAACCGACTGAGCCACCCAGGCGCCCCTTGGTTTTCTTCTTCAATATTACTTTGGCTATTCAGGGTCTTTTGTGGTTCCATACGAATTTGAGGATAGTTTGTTCTAGCTATGAGAAGAACGCTGGTGCAACTTTGATAGGAATTGCATTGAATGTGTAGATTGCTTTGGGTAGTAATGACATCTTCACAATATTTATTCTTCCGGTCCATGAACAGGGAGTGTTTTTCCATTTTTCGGTGTTTTCTTCAATCTCTTTTATAAGTTTTCTATAGTTTTCATCATATAAGTCTTTTACATCCTTGGTTAGGTTTACTTCTAAGTATTTTATGGTTTTTCGTGCAATTGTGAATGGGGTCAGTTTCTTGATTTCTCTTTTGGCTGCTTCATTATTTGTGTATAGAAATGCAACCGATTTCTGTACATTGACTTTGTACCCTGTAACATTACTGAATTCACTGATCAGTTCTAGAAGCCTTCTGATGGAGTCTATCGGGTTTTCCAAGTAGAGTATCATGTCTTCTGCGACAAGGGAAAGTTTGACTTCTTCTTTGCTGATTCTGATGCCTTTTATTTCCTTTTGTTGTCTGATTGCTGATGCTAGGACTTCCAGCACTGTGTTAAACAACAGTGGTGAGAGTAGACAGCTCTGTTGTGTTCCTAATCTCAGGGGGAAAGCTCTCAGTTTTTCCCCATTGAGAATGATATTAGCTGTGGGTTTTTCATAAATTGCTTTTATAATGACTAATAGGCAACTGACATAATGGGAAAAGATAGTTGCAAATGACATATCAGATAAAGAGCTAGTATTCAAAATCTACAAGGAACTCACCAAACTCCATACCCAAAAAACAAATAACCCAGTTAAGAAATGGGCAGAAGACATAAACAGACTCTTCTCCAAAGAGGACATCCAGATGGCCTACAGGCACATGAAACGATACTCAACATCACTCATCATCAGGGAAACACAAATCAAAACCACACTGAGATACCACTTCACGCCAGTCAGAGTAGCTAAAATGAACAAATCAAGAGAGTACAGATGCTGGCAAGGGTGTGGAGAGACAGGCACCCTCCTACACTGTTGGTGTGAACGTAAACTGGTGCCACCACTCTGGAGAACAGTGTGGAGGTTCCTCAAAAAACTATCCATAGAACTCCCTTATGACCCAGCAATAGCACTGCTAGGGATTTACCCAAGGGATATAGGAGTGCTGATGCATAGGGGCACATGTACCCCAATGTTCATAGCAGCACTGTGAACAATAGCCAAATCACGGAAAGAGCCTAAATGTCCATCGCCTGATGAGTGGATCAGGCAGATGTGGTATATATACACAATGGAGTACTACATGGCAATGAAAAGGAATGAAATATGGCCACTTATAGCAAGATGGATGGGCCTCGAGGGTGTCATGCTAAGCGAAATAAGTCAGGCAGAGGACAGATACCATATGTTTGCACTCATAGGTCTAACAGGAGAACAGGAGAAACCTAATGGAGGACCAGGGGGAGGGAAAGGGGGAAAGACAGTTGGGGAGAGAGAGGGACGCAAACCTTGAGAGACTATTGAATACTGAAAGCGAACCCAGGGTTGAAGGGGGAGGGGAGGGGAAACGGAGGTGGTGGTAATGGAGGAGGGCACTTGGGGGGAAGAGCACTGGGTGTTATATGGAAAACAAACTGACAATAAATTATTTTAAAAAATGATGGCACAGCCATATAATGAAATACTATGCAGCCACTGAAAATGACATTTTCATTGGTCAAGAGGGATATCAATATAATGTAACATGATAAAAGATAAACACAAATTAGTATGTGCAGAATAAATCCACATATGTGCAGAAACAAAAATCTAGAAGTAAACACACAAAACATTAAAAAAAGTTTTATGAAAAATAAAACAGGAGAAAATCTTGAGGATCTAGGATTAAGCATAGTGTTCTCAGACTTGATACCCAAAGTATAGTCATTAAAAAAAAATAATAACAAATAGGAATATATCTAAATTAAAAACTTTTGTTCTGCAAAAAAAATCATGTGATAATCATAAAAAGACAACCTATAGTCCAGGAGAAAACATTTATAAATCAGGTATCTGACAAAGGACTAGTATCTAGAATATATATATATATATATATATTTAAAAACTCTCAAAACTCACAATTAAAAAAAACTAAAGAAAAAAAATTGAAATAGAAAATTGCAAGACACAAAGAAACATGCCAAAGAAGAGGATAAACAGGTAGTAAATAAGGACATGAAAAGATGTCCATGATCATTAGTCAGTCAGAATGCCTGAAGACCACAATGAGAGCTCATTCCATAGCTACAAAAGGGGCTAAGGTAAATACTTGTAATACCACCACATGCTGTCGAGGATGCAGACTCTGCATCACTCATAGTTTCCTAGTAGAAATGTAAAATGCTACAGGCACTCTAAAGAGTTTGGTATATTCTTTCAAAAACTGAAGTGCAATTACCATATGACCCAGCAATTGCACTCCTGGGCATTTATCCCAGAGAAATAAAAACTGATATTCACAAAACAACTTGGACACCAATGTTTATAACAGCTTTATTATCATGATAGCCAAAACAACCCAGATATCCTTCAAAGGGTAACTAATTAAATAAACTTTGAAACATCCATATCATGGATAACTACTAAGCAATAAAAAGAAATGAACTTTTGATGCTTACAATAACCTTTGTGAAGCTCCAGAGAATTATGCTTAAAAAAAGAGTTTTTAAAAGAAGAACACAAGACCAAAATGGAGTCACTTGTGCTAAGTCTTATGTCACCAAACTGAAAATGAAAAAAAGTAATCCCCAAAATTACATATTGTATTATCCCATTCATATAACACTGCTGAAATGACAATATTACAGAAATAAAAAACACAATAACACAATTACAGAGGGAGTTGTGAGGAGAAGGTATGGCTATAAAAGGGCATCAGGAGGGATCCTGGTGGTGATGCAAATGTTTTCCATCTTAACTGCATCCATGTCAGTATCATAGCTATGATGTACTACAGTTTTATTAGTTACTACTGAAAGAGATGAGTAAAGGGCAGATGACATCTTTGTATCATTTCTTACAATCGCAAGTATAAATATCTCAAATAAAATTTTTAATTCAAGAACATTCACCTGAAGAACCCTAAGGATGTTACAAGTCTTTATTATCAACAAAAAATCAATCAAAAAAAGAATGCTTGTGGAGATCAATACATGAACCCTAGTTTCTATACTCAGCTCCATCCCTTATCTCAGTTATCTCAATTTTATCTCTGAATTGTTTCAACCAACCTAGTATATCAAATGCACACTCCAATCCTGTGCTTTTACTTTATTGTATTCCACATCTTCTTCCAGCATTGCAGTGCAGTCCAGAAAGTAAACAAGAAGTGGAGGTGTTTTTTTAAGCATTTGCTAATCCTTCATCTTCCACTGCAAGTGTTCTGTTCTAAATACACTTTAAAATCCAGTGAGTCATGAAGACATACCTGTCAAAATAAACACCAGATCATGAAAAGCTAGTATTTTCTTATAGGTCTGGTGTGCTGGTACATATCTACCAAAGAGCTTTTGGGAGAATGGTGGGGGATTTGGTCAAGTTTGCCAAGTTATGAATGTTCCTGCTTGTTCTATTTCAAGCTACCAGAACTTGGGAAAAGACAGGCACAATTGGCTCTTGTGAGTATATGATACCAAAGACCAAAAAATGAAAAGTAAACTTCCTAAGATTTTGATCTTCAAGCCTTAAAACTTATGATGAAACTAGCAGGTTTTTATGAATTGAAACAAATTTATATGGTTTTTTTTTAAGTTTATTTATGTATTTTGAGAGAGAGAGGGAGAGTCAGTGGGAGAAGGACAGAGAGAAAAGGAAAGAGAGAATCCCAAACAGGCTCTGCACTGTCAGCACAGAGTTCAACATGGGGCTCAATCCCATGAACCATGAGATTGAGATCATGACCTGAGCTGAAATCAAGAGATAGACACAACCGACTAAGCCACCCAGCCACCCCAACTTGTGTAGTATTAAATTAATCCAGAAGGCCATTACACTAAGGTGGTGCTAATGCTGGGATGGCCTATATAAACAAACCAAAATCTAAGCCTGTAACAGCCTCATGGTTATAAGACAAAACACTAAGGACAACCAATCACAAACAGCCAAAGTAGGCTTCAAGCTACAGACTACCAAACAATTTCCTTTCTCTGCATCTGCACCTTCACTATGTAAGTCTTTCCTCTGGCTCCAGTCCAAGGAGTGACCATAACCACTTATAGTTTGGTACTGCTGGATTCAAATTGATTTTTGTTCAAGTAAACTCTTAAAATTTTGTATATGGCTCAGCTTATATTTTAACAGTAGTCACTCAAAATTGGTCATATTTTTTTCTAAGTATCTCTTGCTTAGTAGCCTCTAGTGATTAAAGATAAGTCATTGCTAAGAGTGTCCTTCCCTATAACTCACTATCAAAATATGTGGAAAACAAAATTAGCTTAACAGTGAATTCAGCCATATGTATAAACATCTACCTCAAGGAGACACAAAGCCAGTTCTTTTAAGCTGGATGAAGTTCTCACTTGCCCTTAGGCTTTCCAACAAGGGCCTCATATTAAATGAAGATGGATTCAGAGATAAACATTGCATTCTAGAAGCAGGATTAGCTGAATTTCTAGCTGAATCATTAAATAAATGAAATGGTCCCTCCTTTAAATGGTAGGATAAAGGACTGAAGGAAGGTCTACATAGTCCAGAAGAATCATACTGCTGAATGCTCCTATTTTTTCTGCCCCAGGCATACAACAGTGGTGATGTTTGTACAGTCTCTACCCAATCCACAAATCTTGAAAGCTTCTATTTCATCAAAGAAAAATTATATCTAACATCCCTTGTACTGGTTAAAAAACCTTCTTGTGAATTTTCAGATAATTGTCTTTCTCAATGCTAACTTCCCTTAGTCTGTAGGTTTCATATTAGATCATTTTAAAAGTTAACAGATGTAGATTAAAAATAATTTACATATACATAAATAATATACTTTCTGTGCATAAGTATTTAAAAGAGCTTTTAAAAAGAGACAAACTCAAAATGCAGTTACTTGTGCTAAGCCTCATGTCACCAAACTGAGACTTAATACCTAACTTAATTAGTCTCAGTCTCCCCTATGAATGGACCCTTAAACCAGTCAACCTGGAATTTTCTGGTCAGCACTTATGACATAATCTGTTTGACATATCCCTCTCATCTCTTAATGAAAGGGGACTTTGCCCCCAACAATCAGCCCTTTGCTAGTATGACTTATATGTCACACCTCCTTCTCTATAAGCCTTTCATTTTCTATAGCTCTTCTAAGTTCCTTTCTATTTGATATACGGGCTGCTGCTGAATTCATAAATCAAAGAATAAAGCCAATAAGATCTTTAAATTTTACTCAATTAAGTTTTATTTTTTAACAAAGTAACTTATAAACAGTATAACAAAAATCACCTTTTAGATCTGTTGCCATATTTTACTTCAGGAAAAAAAATACATGTATATATATGTGTATGTGTGTGTGTATATATATACACACATATATACATACAAAATCATTTGGTAACTTTATTTTATTACATTTTACTTATTTTTGAGAGATACAGAGGATGCAGGTGAACAAAAAGCAGAGAGAGAAAGAATCACAAGAGGGGCAGAGGGAGAAAGAGAGAGAGAGAGAGAGAGAGAGAGAGAAGCCAGGCTCACCCAAAGGAGGGCTTATGTTTTACCCCAAGTGGAGCTCATGTTCACCTGAGGTGGGGTTCATGCTCACTCAATGTGGGAGTCAAACTCACCAATGGTGAAATCATGACCCAAGCCAAAATTAGATGCTTAAAGACAGCTAGCCAGGCACCCCGTTATATGTTTTTTTTTAATTTTTTTAAAATACTGGAATACACGCAGTAAAAATGTGCCTTTTCTTTAGGAAAAAGCTCAGGAAAGGCTGGATTAGCTTCAAAGAACTGAAAATAGCATGCTGGTTTATTTGATTCTCACATAAATTATACCCAACCTATTTAAACAAATTACTGGATTTTGATGAGGGACCATAAGGCAAACTGAGGGCCAAGCACAGGCCAGCACAACTCCCATGCCCTTGCACCCCTGCCCAGGTGGGATATGTGTGATATTCCTCAGGCACTCCTGGCTGCCCAAGAACAAAAGGCAGAAAACAAATGGCTAACTGACAGTCTCCATCAGTTGACAAATATCTTAGTAATATTACAATAAAAAGACAATCTTAGCAATAGTCTAATTTCCAGGAACTCTCCACTAGCTTAATGCTAGTAGCTTTGCTAGAACGGGAAAAAAAATCTTAGCTTGAAGGTAGCTAGGTCTTTAGTAATCTGTAAATCTTCTTTAGCATATGGAAATCCCTTTAACAATCTTCTTTTGACTTTACCTCCCCCAACTCCACAGTATATAAGCAGTCACCCTGAACACCACCAGTACAGCTCTTCCTGTCTACGGGTCCTGACCCTATGCTCTAATAAAATCACCTTTTTGCACCAAAGGTGTCCTCAAGAATTCTTCCTTGGCCATCAAACCAAAACCCCATCAGATTGTATAGTATCTTTGAGAAAATTTATTTGAATATGTACTAAATCTTATTTATACGTCCAATAATAATAGCTAATATTTATTTAATGGTTACCTTACACCAGACATTGTGCTAAATACTCGACATAGTTTACTGTTTCATGTAATCCATACAGTAACTCTTCTAGTAGTCATTTCCACCCCCATTTTATATGTGAGAAAACTGCATCCTAGAGCTACTAATACTAGCTAATACCCTTAATCCTTGTTGAGAAAGGATGGGGCTAACTGAGGGTAAAGCACAAGCTGACAACACCTGCCACCCCTACCCCAGGTGGGATAGGTGTGACATTCCTTAGACACTCCTGGCTGCCCAAGAACAAAGGAAAGGAATGAAAACAAATGGCTAACTAAGAGAGATCACAGTCATGCAGGACAGGAGTCTCCATCAGTTTACAAATATCTTAGTAAATTACAAGAAAAAGGCAATCCCATCAATAGCCTAATCTCCAGAAACCTACTCCTGGAGCCCCAGCATTGCCCTCCCCTCCAAGGGAGGAAATAGCAGGTAAAATTAAATTTCTTTATAACCTGCAGCCTATTAACAAATATTTGAGGGAAATACAGAGTACAACATTTCTTCAGAACTCCCTACTGTCTTAATGTTAAAACCTTACTAGAGGAAAAACAACCTTCGCTTGATAATGGCAAGGACTCAGGTATCTTAGGAGGCCTCTTTGGCATAGCCATGCTATTGCCTTTACCTTCCCCAACTCACTCCACAATCCCAGTGCTGAGTCCTGTCTCTGTACTTAAATAAAATCAGCTTTTCTGCACCAAAGATGTCTCAAGAATTATTTCTTGGTCCCCAGCTCCAACCCCCACTATTCCAAAACCTTGTCATTTCCCACAGATACCTGTTAAAAAGTGGTAAAGTTAAGATTCTAACTCAGATATTCTAGTCCCAAACATTGGCTCTAACCACTACCTACTATTTCTATGATTAACAAGCTCTTCAGGCCCATCTCCCTGGAAATTCAGATTTAATAGGACTGGGGCCCCCAAAATCTACTTTAGTTGTTATACCCAAATTTCAATATCGTCCCCCAAAACCAGAGACCACCAGGGAGACCGAGTCACACGTGCAAAAGCAAAGGGCTTTGTTATGGCCTAGGCTGGCCAGGTCTAAACTCAGGCTCACAGACTTTACCAGCGCAGTGGATCCGTGCTGAGAGCCTGAGTTTAGGCCTGGCCAGCCTAAGCCTGTAATAAAGCCCTTTGCTTCTGCATGCATGACTCAGTCTCCCTGGCAGTCTCTGGTTTTTGGGGACGATATTGAAATCTGGGCATAACATATGGTGCGTTGGGTGAGAATCCTCCTTCCCAGAGCCACCTGGGACCCTGACACCCTAGGCCTCATCGCCGGCTGGTAGCGCACTCATTTCTTGTCCTTCTGTGTCTAAATCTCTACACTTGTCTGTTCCATTGTGCGTCTATTTGTCTATGGTGTGTCTAAGTCTTTTTGTTTGTCTGGTCTGTTTGGTGCTTAGTCTCTGGGGCCTCAAAGGAGCCAGGAGGACCCGTGGTGAAAGCTCAAGGCTGTGGGATCCGAGAGACCCACAGGTGGGTTTAGAGTCCCCACAAGAGATGGGTGGTTAGAGTCCCGTCTGGCGGGTTAGAGTCCCGTGACACCTGGGATGAGTGGGGTTAGAATCCCCACCAGCGGCAGGCAGGGTTAGAGTGCCCCCTGGCCGGTCCCATTGTAAGCCCAGGGGACCAAGGGCAAGCAGGGGTTAGAGTCCCCCCCCCCCACCTTGGTCCAGGAGGTTCCACTGGTGGCAGCAGTGTAACCCCTTTAGGTACAGGGGGAGACTGGGGTAGGTCTCCTCTTGTCGGACGGACTCCAGAGTATACACAGGTGAGGACTGGTTCTGTGGCTTTGGTGTCAAAACGGCCTGCTGGCAGGGGGAAACTGGGGCTGGGGTAATTAAGCCTCCTCTTGCCAGGATTCTGGCGGCTCTCAGCACAGATCCACTGCGATGGTAAAGTCTATGAGACCGAGATTAGGCCCGGCAAGCCTAAGCCCGTACCAAAGCTCTTTGCTTTTGCATGCATGACTCGGTCTCCCCGGCGGTCTCTGGTTTTGGGGGACGATATTGAAATCTGGACATAACATAGTAAGGCCTCCCAGAAGATCGTTAAGAACAGGCAAGTTTGGAAAATCCCATATTATGCTGAATCTCCAAAATTTCTAACATATATGTAACCTAAACTCATATATTCTGTCTTAGATTCACTTTTTTTTCCTATGAAAATAAAAAAAGCAGATACTCTCTCATCTTATAATCTTCACCTTTTGGAAAACTATTAGAGAACTCCACACCCTCACAGAAAGAAAATATTCACAGCTTTCTAGAAAATATACCAAAACATAATATATTAAAATATAATGTATTTAAATATACAGTAAAAATAAATGGATATTAGGAATAAAATCTTTTTTCCTCTCATAATTCCCTTCAAAAAGATAACTGAAATAATCTCTATTAAATAAACATTGCATATGTTCAGGTAAGTAAATGTCAAAACAGTCAATATGTTAAATGTCAGACTAATGTTTTTAAAAGTCAAATTTAAAAAATGCTAGAAGCTCCATAGACTCTCGTAAACTGTCTTTGGTAGCATAAGGGAGAAATAATAATTTTCCCTCTATCTCTCTAGGTTCTTGGTTGAGATCCCATTATAATTAAAGAAAGACTAACAGGAAAAAAACAAGTATAAGTTTAGTATCATGTATGCCTCTATTTACTTGGGAGATACCCAGGAAAACTGAGTAAATTCCCGAAATGGACCAAGCTACCACCTTAAATATCATCTCTGCCTAACACAAAAAGGTGTTGGGGGTAGAAGAAGCCAGATATGGTAGGTTATCAGGCAAAATACAGTAAACAAGAGAAAGGTTTGTTTTGCAAATTTAGGTCATAGTCCTCTCCAGGGATAAGGTTTTAGAGATATAGGCAACCTCCTCATCTTGTTACAAAGATGGAGACACCCTTACAAATGGAAATTTCCCTTAGAAATGTAAAAGTCCCTTCCTTATAAAAGGGTAACTTCTACTTGGTTCTCAGAGCTTTTTGTCTGCTGTTTTGTAAAAATTAACCAGGTCAAGATAATCCTTATTTCAATGGCATAGTTTTTTTTTTTTTCTGTTTGTTTGTTTTTGGACATATATCTTTGGGGTTTTTTTTCATAGTATATATTATCAAGTTGGTTTCCATATAACACCCAGTGCTCTTCCCCACAAGTGCCCTCCTCCATGCCCAGCACCCATTTTCCCTTCTCCTCCATCCCTATCAACCAACCCTCAGTTTGTTCTCAGTATTTAAGACTCTCTCATGGTTTGCCTCCCTCCCTCTCCCCAACTATTTTTACTCCCCTTCCCCTCCCCCATGGTACTCTGTTAAGTTTCTCCTGTTCCACATATGAGTGAAAACATATGGTATCTGTCCTCTGCCTGACTTATTTCACATAGCATAACACCTTCGAGTTCCATCCATGTTGGTACAAATGGCCAGATTTCACTCTTCCTCATTCCATGTGGTATTCCATTGTATAGATAAACCACATCTTCTTGATCCATTCATCAGTTGATGGACATTTAGGCTCTTTCCATGATTTGGCTATTGTTGAAAGTGTTGCTATGAATATTGGGGTACATGAGCCCCTATGCATCAGCACTCCTGTACCCCTTGGGTAAATCCCTAGCAGTGCTATTGCTGGGTCATAGGGGAGTTCTATTGATAGTTTTTTGAGGAACCTCCACACTGTTTTCCAGAGCAGCTGCACCAGTTTATATTCCCACCAACAGTGTAAGAGGGCTCCCGTTTCTCCACATCCTTGCCAACATATATAGTCTCCTGATTTGTTCATTTTAGCCACTCTGACCAGCATGAGATGGTATCTCAGGGTGGTTTTGATTTGGATTTCCCTGATGATGAGTGACGTTGAGCATTGTTTCATGTGTCTGTTGGCCATCTGGATGTTCTCTTTGGAGAAGTGTCTGTTCATGTCTTCTGCCCATCTCTTCACTGGATTGTTTGTTTTTCGGGTGTGGAGTTTGGTGAGTTCCTTATAGAGTTTAGATACTAGCCCTTTATCTGATATGTCATTTGCAACTATCTTTTCCCATTCTGTCGGTTGCCTATTAGTTTTACTGTTTCCTTTGCTATGCAGAAGCTTTTTATCTTGATGAGGTCCCAAGAGTTCATTTTTGCTCTTGATTCCCTTACCTTTGGGGATATGTAGAGTAAGAAATTGTTGCAGCTAAGGACAAGGAGGTTGATTCCTGCTTTCTCCTCTAGGGTTTTGATGGTTTCCTGTCTCACATTCAGGTTCCTTATCCATTTAGAGTTTATATTTGTGTATGGTGTGAGAAGGTGATCTAATTTCGTTCTTTTGCATGTTGCTGTCCAGTTCTCCCAGCACCATCTGTTAAAGAGGCTGTCTTTTTTCCATTGGATATTCTTTCCTGCTTTGTCAAAGATTAATTGGCCATGCATTTGTAGGTCCAATTCTGGGTTCTCTATTCTATTCCATTGGTCTATGTGTCTGTTTTTGTGCCAATACCACACTGTCTTGATGATAACAGCTTTGTAGTAGATACTAAAGTCTGAAATTGTGATGCCTCCCATTTTGGTTTTCTTCAAAATTACTTTGGCTATTCAGGGTCCAATATGGCATATATTTAGTGGCAAATCCTGTTCCCCTTTAGTGGTTAATTTTATTAAACATACTAATTTTATCAAAATATTCGTATACATAGCTGTTGACTAAATAATCCCTTTCTTGTGCTTGGACAAAAATCCAACTTCATCTATAAATGTATACACACACACACACACACACACACACACACACAGCATGTGCAGTGAGAACAACTTTCATCTAGATTGTTTAGCAGACTTTTTCACTTTCACCTGAGTGTCTGCTATTTTTACACAAGACTATAATCATTCCCCAGTGCAAAATCACTCCCCAGGCCATTCAGGGGCTTAACTGGTAACACTGCCCTTTTACTAACAACTGCACAATAAAGAAAATCTTTTTAAACAGTGAATATGTAACAAGGCAACATGTGATTAAAATTCAATATATTATCTCTCTCGAATTTTATTACTGCAGGTGCAGAACACAGCTATTCAGAGGCTTGCTGAGGTTTCCTTTCACTGAAAACAATTCTATTTATACACCTGTGTTTACAAAGATTCTAAGTAAAAAGATCTAGGAACAGAAAATGGAACAAGAAAGTACCACTAAACATTATCTTCACAGAAGCCTCAATCAGTCCTTCTCCAAGGAAAATGTAAAAGGAGATTTTAAGATGGAACAAGCAAGCCTAGCTAAGAGAGTTTCCTTTAAAATAGGGTTGGGAAGCCATAAAGGAGTAGGAATTTATGCATGCCCTTAGAGAAGGAACTATGAACTTTTTGAACTTTCAAGCCAGCAACAAAGCCCTGAGCCTGGATTTAGCATCTCCCTCACCATGGCAACTGAATCATATGCATTCTTCCCTTCCAAAGGAACCAATTCATTTTAACAAGCTTCAATCCATCATTTGCATATTAGCCCAACCAATCCTATCTACCTTAATTTCAACCCCTGTTTTGCAGAGGACCTAAGTGAGAACTGCATTTGCATGGGTTCACCTTTAGAACTCTGCCCCCCTCCACCTTCCTCAGAATATGATTGGCATTTCTACTGAAATCTGTATCTCCTGAATTGCAGTTCTAATTACCTCCCACCAAAAAAGTGCCTCCTTCCTCTAAAGTTTCAGTGAGTCTTTTCTTGATTGATAAAAGGAAAGAGTGAGAATAATCTCTGACTTAGCAAAGCTATCCCCAGAACTACACATGCTCTCAGAAATTTATATGTACTAATAAATGTGTTAGAGTATATAGAGAAAATATTTTT
>PJEM01010288.1:44400-63923 GCA_004023845.1 Helogale parvula | reverse complement strand
GGCTCTAGGCTCTAAGCTGTCAGCACAGAGCCCGATGTGGGGCTTGAACTCACAGACTGCAAAATCATGACCTGAGCCCAAGTCGGCTGCCCAACCAACCGAGCCACCCAGGTGCCCCTCTTGGTTTCAACTCAGGTCATGATCTGGGGTCGTGGGATCGAGCCTACTGCGGGGCTCCACAGAGTGTGAAACCTGCTTAAGATTCTCTCTCTCTCCCTCTACCTCTTTTCCCCCTACTTGCGTGCTCTCTCTCTCTCTCTCAAAAATAAAGATAAATTAAAAAAAAAAAAAGGGAAAGGAAGGAAGGAAAGATGAGCAGAGCACAGACCTATTCTCAGGAGGTGAGTGAGCGCAGGCGGTTCTGTATTTGTGGTCCCACCTGCGAGCAGCCTCCACTGCCCTCCCCCCTCACACTCACCCCCAGGAACCCATCTTTGCTCTTGGTCATGGACTCCGGGATCAGAGGCTGGAATCGGGCTTCGATGGTGAGCGTCTCCTCGCTGGGGTCAAGGGGCAGCTCCTCCTCCTCATAGTTGGCGGCAGGGGTTGAGCCTATGAGACATGGCCAGGCGGGTCACAGGAGGGGGGGGCCTTCTCGGGAAGGTCCTCCCTACCCCCCACCAAATGGCAGGTGACTAAGGGAGCCAGGCTTGGAGCTGGAGTAATAGTTAACAAACCAAAGTAACGACAAATAACTATCACATTTTCCTTTCGCTGTAACTCTGAGACGTAGAGAATACCGTTATTACCAGCCCTATTTTACACATGAGAAGTAGAGGCTCAGAGAGGCCGCGTCCCTTCCCAAAGGTCACACAGCCAGGTAGTGGAGGGAGTCAGGATTCAAAGGCAGGCTTGTATGCTAAACCCACAACCAATCAGGACCCTCTTCTGAGGGCACTGTGATCTCAGAGACTCAGTTTCCTTAAAGGTTCAGGAACCAGAAGAGCTGGGTTCAAATCCCGCCCCTTACCAGCCGTGTGATGTTTGGCCAGTGGCTTGTTATGAGGACTGGATGAGAGGATCCACGTGGCGTTAGCACCAGGTTTGGTCCAGAGTGAACCAGTAATAAACTTGACCTATGTTACTCCTACCAGAGGCTTCAGGGTCGGGGAGCCATGGAGCTGGGGCTCAAACTGAATTTTTCTGACTCCATCCTGTGCTCTTTCTATGAGGCCAGGCTGACTGCAGAAAGGCCATTCTTGTCCCCCCTCCCTTTGTCCTGCAAATTGAGATGAACTTGGCGTTGGGCCCCCAAACGCAGCATCTGGGCAGGCGGCTGCCTCTCCCAGTGGCCACGATCCTAGCACGGAAGAGAAGCTACTCTCTGGGGCTTGGAGGGGAGAGCACACGGGCTCCAGGCTGAGGTCAGTTCCATCTCCTGGGTGATCTGGGGCAAATCCCTCCGCCCCTCTGGTCTTCCCATGTGGGAAAGCGAGGCCATGCTGCCCTGTGTGTCCCTGTCACGGGGGCCTCGCAAGGAAAGGAACGCCTGTCAGAGAGTCGCTCAGAACATCGAATGAAAAGTGAGAAACAGAACCACCTTTGACATGGTCTTTGGTGTCATAAGCTCTGAGGCCGCAACGTCCTCCAGAATGCCAGTTTGGAAGAGAGGACACTCGCTTCTCCCTGGTTTTCTGGGTGGCCCTGTTTCCCCTTCTGTATTAGGAGAGGCTGGAGTAGCAGGGGCTGGACTTGATTTCTTAGATCTTTTCCTGCCCGAGGCATGCCAAGTCCAAGCCTTTCAAGTATGGACGGAGTCATGATGAAGGTTTAGGGAGAAATGAAGCCTATTTCAGAAGGGGTGACTGACAGGCGGGAGGGGCCCTGGACGCCTCTGAGGAATAAGGCAGCGAGTGGAAGGGCTTGTCATGGCTGCGGTCCCCAGGCAGGTTCGCGGTACAGAGATGAGGCGTGGCATCTGATGAACAAACTGACAGACCAACTGGGTGCATCTGGAACAATTCTCCATCAGGAATCATCAGAATCACTCTAGATGCCATTTCAAACTAAAGATGCCCAAATCCTCCTCAAACCTACTGAGTCAGAATCCTAAGGGCCTAGGGGCGCCTGGGTGGCTCAGTTGGTTAAGTGTCCGACTTCAGCTCAGGTCATGATTTCATAGTCCGTGGGTTCAAGCCCCGCATCTGCGCTCTGTGCTGACAGCTCGGAGCCTGTAGCATGCTCTCTCTGCCCCTCCCCTGCTCATACCTCCGTCTTTCTCTCTCCCTCAAAAAGTAAATAAACATTAAAAAAATTTTTTAAATAAAAAAATCCTAATGGGCTAGAATGAGGAAGCTACCCTTAAAAAAAATTTTTTTTAATGTTTTATTTATTTTTGAGACAGAGCATGAGACAGGGAAGGGCAGAGAAAGAGGGAGACACAGAATCCGAGGCAGGCTCCAGGCTCTGAGATGTCAGCACAGAGCCTAATGCGGGGTACAAACCCATGATCGTGAGATCATGGCCTGAGCCACCGTCGGAGGCTTAACCGACTGAGCCACCCAGGCGCCCTGGGAGCTGCCCTTTTAGCCAGCACTCCCAGCAGCTCCGGTTCTCAAGAACCACGGTTATTTCTGCATTTGTAAGCCAATGCAGCAAAACTTTTCAAAGAGCAATCTGGAAACCTCAGAGGTAGGGAATAATAGGAATGTGCAAGCTTATTAGCCTGCTTGGCTTTTCCAATTCTTTTACTGTTATCACAGATAATTACTAATAACAATGTCCAGCGTGTTATGGCCTTATGGTTTTTTTCATAAAAAGTTTTTATTTCCTGACTTACAAGTAACTCATTACAGATGATTCGTAAAACCTCTAAGATATAAAGAAACTTAAACACACTCATAACCATGCCAACTAGACAGCCTGCTTCTCTCTCCTGCATAGATGTGATATTTTTGGCTTTGTTTTATTTTATTTTTTGTTTTCCCAAAACTTGGTCCAGTTTTGCTCTCACAGTGGCCAAGAAGGTAAAGGAGAGAGAGATTATTTTCCCTATGGAGAAAAAGATCTTTGCAGGGGGGAATAAAAGGGTGGGGGGAGGCGCCTGGGTGGCTCAGTCGGTTGAGCGTCCGCCTTTGGCTCAGCTCATGATCTCACGTTTGTGGGTTCGAGCCCCACATCAGGCTCTGTGCTGACAGCTCAGAGCCTGGAGCCTGCTTAGGATTCGGTGTCTCCTTCTGTGTCTGCCACTCCCCTGCATATGCTCTGTCTCTCTCGCAAAAATAAATATGTAAAAAAAAAAAAGATTTATGTGAAAAAATATTAAAAGTGCCCTCAAGCTCAGCGAGCTTGTCATTATGAGGGAAGCACTGTCTCCATCCATAAAAAAGGACAGGAGGCAACTGCGCGAATCCTCAGGAAAGTGTTTGCAGAATAAGAGGTCAAAGCAAATCCGCATGAGGCCGACCTGTTTACCTGCCCATCTGCTTGCACAGCAGGACTGACTGTCACTGAGAGGCACTGACACGGGTCTGCTCCAGCAGATTCGCATTTCTCATCTGACCCTCCTCCTCTGGCGGGCACTGTGGTCACCGGGCCAGCAAGTGGCCCGCCTCCCTGACCCAGCCAGAGACACGGAATGCCCATCACCGTGCTTTGGTGTTGACACCAAAGGGCCGTGCCTCGGTGCCCCCCTCCCCAGTCCCCAGCCTCTCCTGGTACCTGTCAGCTTCTCAGCAATGGGCTTGAACTCCTCTGGGCTGATGTACATATCCCGGTCTGTGTCCAAGGAGGAAAAGAGAAAGAGGCCTTCTGTCCCCAGGGACTTCAGTGCTGATTCCTGCTTGGGAGGAAAGGGACTGGGCTGAGCACCACTGAATACCCAGTTGGGGTCCCAAAGAGGGGGAGGCGGCAACTCTTCTGAGTTTTCAAGGCACTTCCAGTCCACCCATTCAGATGTCACCTCTGCACACCCCAGAGCCGCCCTCCCAACCCCCCCTCCCCTGTCTCTGCTGGTCCCTGCTTGACTCTGCTCTTTCATACACCATCCACTACCCCTAAGGCTGTCCTAGTCTTCTATGCGGCCTCGTCCCCATTTCACACTCTCACCAGTGTCCTCCCCAGGCCCCCACCAGACTCTCGGGGTCACAACTTCACTCCCTCTGTCCAGGTCACCTTTCTGGACCGCCCCTCCGGACTGTCCCAGGCCCTGCCTCACACTGGGCCGGTACTCCGGCCTCCCTGCAGCAGTCTTCCCAAGTCTGCTCACCCCACCACCCAACCCCGTTTCCCTCCCTTTCATGCCACCATCCCGGGCCGGCCAGTCCGGACCTTCCATCCCGTCCCAACCCCAATCGGGCCTCCCCATCCCTTCCCCCGCCCCCTCGGAACCTGCCTCGGCACTCCGAGCCCCCTTCCCTTGCCTCTTCCGAGTCTCCCCCTCGCCCCCGCTCCCGTCTGCCACTGCCCGCTCCGAGCCCCGCCCTCCGAGCCCCTCCCCTCGCCTCTTCCGAGGCTCCCCCCAGCCCTCCGAGGACCCCCGCCCCCCGCACGCCCCCTCTCCCAGCCCCCCGGAACCCAGGCCTTCGGGGGAGCCCCGCGCGCGTCCTTCCCCGCGGGCCAGACCTGCCGCGCTGCCGCTTGGGCCTCGGCGTAGCGGGCATAGGCCCGGGCGGCGGCAACGGCGGCGACGGCGGCGAGCAGGGCCCCGAGCAGCGCCAGGGCGCGGGCGCGGCGGGGAGCGGGCGGTGGCGCGGCGGGGCCGGGGCCCGGCGGCCTGCGCTCGCCCGGCCGGACCCGGCCCATGGCGGCGGCGGGGCTGGCGGACTCGCGGCGGCGGCGGCGGCGGCGGCGGCGGGGCGGCGGGGCGGCAGCGGCGGGGCGGGGAGGGGCGGAGAGGGGCGGGGCGGGGCGGCCTCCGGGCCGTGGGGGTGGGGGACGGCCGCGGGTCCCGCGCAGGGTGCAGGCTCTGGCGAGCCGAGCGAGTCAGTGGAGGGTCTCACCGCCACCCACCTGCCAGCCCGGCCCTGCCGTCGCCGAGCCTCCTTCCTGCGCTCCAGCTCCCGCAGAGCGAGCGGGCCTGGGCGTCCAGCCGGCGGAGGCCGGGAGGCGGCGGGGCGGGGGTCCGCACCTCTGGAGCTCGCCGGTGGTCGCGTCTCCCTCTGTCGGCCAGAGGAGGGTACCTCTTATCCCACCTACTTTGTAAAACGTCTTCAGTCAACGGAAAGAATAAAAAACTACAAAGAAAGTCCAAGCCCTATTCCATTCCCTTCATGGTCCAGCTGGAAGGCCATCTCTGCATATCTGCGGGGGCGGGGATCTACTTGTTCAAGGCCACACACGGATGGGGCCCTGAGACCCTCACCTGCTGGAGCCAGAAGGTCCCACCTGTCAGGACGAGTCAGAAGAGGCCCTCCCTGTCTGTTGGGGTGCGGAAAAAAATCCCTGGGCTTGGGCTGGCGACCCCTAGGCACCGGCAAGGCCAGACTGTGACTTGCCAGCCACTCTCCCCTCTGCTGGACGTGGCATGGCCACAGGAGTGATTTTTCTAAAGAACAACTCTTGGCGTGCTTGGAGGAGGACCCTGGGAATGGAGGCGGGTGGAGTTTGAAGAAATACCGTTGGATCCGTCAATACTTTTGGTTCCTGCTTCCAGGAACCTTCCTTTCCCCCAGGGAAGCGAGGGGAGGGGGGGCCTCTTCCATCATCTTAAGGTCTCCAGGAGCCGGGGGATGGCTCTGTTTTTCCCAGGAGGGGGCAGCAGCTGCCGAAGCCTCTAGACCAGAACCCTGGCTGCGGAGAACAGCTGCACCATCCCGGGAAGATCACTGCCAGCCCCAGTGCACGTGCACCTGTCAGGTCCGAAATGTTGGAGGGATGGAGCAGGTACCGAGCACCACTGTGCTAGACTTGGTGCTGGGTGCTTTATGCTCTTACCTGTTTTCAGGCAACCTTGTGCGGTGAGGATTGTTTGCCTCGTTTTTCAATTAAGGAGCCTGGGCTCAGGCACCCAGGTCTGTCTGAGTACAAATCTCCTCCCGGCTGCTTTGCAGGGGACGGCCCAGCAGACTGGGGGCAAGGACTTTCTTCTGCTGCCACGTCTGCCCTTGATGGACAACCAGCTATGACAGCGCCCTGCGGGTGGGGCCCATCTTCCTAGAGCCCACACAGGACCTCACACATGCTGGGCACCCCAATGTCTTTCGGATGAATGACTCCCAGGGACCGAGACTCGTAGGCCTTGGACCTAGCTTTTGCCCAGTGCTCTGGCCACAGAGCCTCAGGAGGACCCATCGAGGCCTGACATCTGCCACTGGCTTCCGAAGGGTTCCAACTGTGTCACTTCCAACTCATTACCGCTAATGTTTGGGGACACCCTGCATACGACAGATGCTATTAGAAAACCAAACTCTGCTCTATGAGGAAGCAAAGCTAACGGAGCACAAAGCAGGTTAGGATGGGAAGATTGATGAGCCAAGGCCCCTGGAAAATAAATGAGGGAAGTTTTCTTTGCCAGGTGACTTTTATTTATTACACTTGCTTTTTGTTAAAGACACAGACATCCCTCTGGTCTCTGAGGCACAGGGCTGGGGAGATGAGCGGCTGGGGTTGGGAGGGCGCTAGGGTGAGGGGTGGGTTTGCAAGACTTTCTGAGGTCAGTGAGCCGCTGGGAAAAGGACCAATCTTGGGACCCAGCACTGGGAAGACAGCTCCGGGCCTTGGCAACGGAGCAAGACTGTGCGTCCGCTGGTGGCACCCTTGCCAGGAGGCTTGTCTCTAAACCAAGGACCTGGGCAAGGCAGGGGCTGAAGAGGTTGGGCCAGCAGGGTAGTTCTGGTCGGGGGCCGTGCTGCAGGGGCTTTTTGGCACCTTGTTTCTGGGCCGAGAGTGGGCAAGGGGGGTCTTTGGTTGCAGCAGCCGATGAAAGTGCATCAAAATAAATGGCTCCCAGGCTGGCGGGGAAATCATTCACACACCCATTCATCAACTGTTTACTGAGGGTCTTCAGTGCTCAGTTCTGGGCATTGGAGACCCATCAGAGAAGAAAAGCAGAGGCTGAGGTCTTCTCGACAAGTCAGGGGATACTATGACCACCCTCCCCCCTTCCTTAGAGATAACTGATCTGAGAGAGGGGTGTATGCAGAGGAGGGTCCCCGTGACTGTCACGAGGGGCTGGAAGAGGCTTCACAGAGTGGAAGTGCCCAGCCAGGCCCGAGTTGAGGAGGTCACCAGTCAGACCACCAGAGGGACATCATTCCAGGGACAGGAACAGCAGAGAAAAAGAAACATCTGGCCACATGAAAATCAAAGGCAGGTCTATGGCCGTTATTATGGGGACACAGTCCAGCGGGGCTGAGTGGTAGGGGGACACAAGGGAGTACGAAAGGAGAGGAGGCAGGAGGGACAGGCTGGGGCTCCGAGGAACTTGTGAGAAGCTTGGACTTTATCCTCGAGACAAGTCATCAGAAGAGCAGCGCATTTAGCCACGGAGGCACCTTCGGGTTCCTGAGGGAGGGTGCCTCCCCTCCCTGCTGGTCAGTTCTGCTTCCGCACCTGCCTCGCAGCACCGGGCATTGGTGCAGATACCCCAGCGCCCCATCCATCCACCCACTGGCAGAGGAGGCAGGGCTTGGCCTCGCAGCAGGCGGGAGCGGGGAGCTGCCTCACATCCTGGCTGCCCCCCCCACACCCCTGCCTCTCTTCTGCTTGCTGCGCCACTGGGGCAAACGCTCTGGGGAGGGGCCTCTGTCCCTGGGGCGCCCTCCTGCTCTCCAGGAGAAGATCATATTATGGTCTTCTACTCCGGCTCTAGGAAGATGACGAGCTGGGGTGTGAGGAGGAGAAGAGCCACTGGGTTCTGGGTTTTGTCCTTCTCGTGTCTCTAGGACCCTGGACAGGCAGAGGGGTTCTTTGCTGCTAACCCAACCCCTGCCATGTTGGCGGCCAGCTTTTGGGAGCCAAATGTCACTTGAGGAAATGGAGGCATCTGGTGCCACCACAGGAGGAGCTTTACCTGCCTGGACCCCACGGGCCTCTCAACCAACCAAGTGCCTGCTATGGGTCAGGGACCAGTCTAGGCTCCTGGAGCAGAGAAGTGAAGATAGATGAGGTACTTCCTCTTTTGGAGCTAAATATTCCAGCAGGAGGAGAGAGGCGTTAAACGCACAGAGAAGATAGCTTTGGATAATGGTAACCACGGGAGGGGTAAGACAGGGTGGCACGGAATGTGAGCAGGGCTCAGGCAGCTTTCCCAGGAGGTAGCATTTATGCGGCAGCCTGAGTGGAAAGAGGCTGAAGAACGAAGGACGGGCATCCCAGGAAGGGGTGCAAGTGCGGGGGCCCCTGAGTCGGAAACAGACTTGGTGCATTCAGGAAACCTGGAGAAGGCAGAGCAGGCGGAGGGGAGGAGGGCAGGACGGGCTGGTGACAGGTGGGCGGAGGCAACTAGCTGCATGTAGATATGATGGGAAACCATTGTAGGGTTTTAAGAGGGGAGGGGTGACATGTGAGTTGTTTTTCTTCTTCTTTTTCTTTTTTTATTAAGCTTTTTATTTTAATTCCTGTACAGTTTCCTGATTTGTCTTTAAAAAGACCTTTCTAGGGGTGCCTGGGTGACTCATTTGATTAAGTGCCTGACTTCAGATCATGATCTTGCAGTTCATGAGTTCAAGCCTTGCTGCGGGCTCTACGCTGACAGCTCAGAGCCTGGAGCCTGCTTTGATTCTGTGTCTTCCTCTCTCTCTGCCCCTCCTCCACTCACTGTCTGTCTCTGTCTCTCAAAAATAAATAAACACACAAAAAAGAGCTTTCTAATAGCCAGAAAGGAGAAACAACCAAAGTTTCCACTGATGAATGGATAACTAAAACATGGCAGACCTACACAATGGGTATTTTTGGGCAATAAAGAGGAACGAAGCACTGATATGTGCTACAACACGGATAAACCTCGAGAACATCGTACTAAAAGAAAGAAGGCCAGACACAAAGACCACACACGTTGTAGGATTCCTATACGCAGTGTCCGGAAAAGCCAATCCACATACGCAGAATGGAGGTTAGTGTTTGCCCGGGAACGGAGTGAGGGCAGTGAGCAGTGAGCACAGGGCTAATGGGCACAAGGCTTCTTTTTGGAGTACAAATGGTATAACTGCTCTTTGTGGGATTTTTGGAGTTTAAAAAAAATGTTTTGTTTATTTTTGAGAGAGAGAGAGAGAGAGAGACAGCGTGAGCAGTAGAGGGTCAGAGAGAGAGGGAGACACAGAACCCGAAGACAGGCTCTTGTCTCTGAGCTAGCGGTCAGCCCAGAGCCCGTTGCGGGGCTCGAACCCACGAACTGTGAGATCATGACCTGAGCCGAAGCCGGATGCTTAACCGACTGAGCCCCCCAGGCGCCCCAATGTTCTTTTTTTTTTTTTAATGTTTAATTGAGAGAGAATGCAAACAAGCGGAAGAGGGGCAGAGAGAGGGAGAGAGTCCCAAGCAGGCTCTGCACAGAGCCCAAGGTGGGGCTCGAGGCCACGAACTGTGAGATCATGACCTGAGCTGAAATCAGGCGCCCCTGGAGTATAAATGTTCTGACATTAGATGGGCTGGTTGGACATCTGTGGTGGTGGTTATGCAGCCCTATGAATACAAAAACATGAATTGTACACTTTAAGTGGGTGAATTTTATGGCATATAAATCACATCCCATTAAGCTGGAGGGTTTTTGTTTTGTTTTGTTTTTAAAGACCTTTCTGGATTCTGGGTAGAGAATAGACTGAGGAAGTGAGGAGGCTGGTGCAGTCTCCCAGCCCAGACGACGGGCCCTGGGCCACGCGGCCGGTGTTGCGTGGACGGCAGTGCCATTCTGGAGGTGGGAAAGCCTGAGAGGCCTGGGCTGCCGCGGGGCCATGACCGTGAGCCTCCACGTGGAGATGTCAGAGAGACAGTGTGTGCAGTTCATATGGACCATAGACTTGCGAGTCACTAGCCTACAAATGACACTAAAGCCACAGGATTCAATGAGATCACTGAAAGGCAGGGAAGAGACCTTTGGTTTGCGTGGCCTGAGTGGCTGGTGTGTGGCCACGGATGTGGCCCTGCCTTCGAACGCTGCGTGGCTTTGGCCAGACCCTCAGGCACAGGGCTGTGCTGTGCTTAGCTAGAAAATAGATGAATTGTTAGGGGCGGGGGTGGTCACAACAGCCTTTGGCTAGGCTCTCAGCCTGTCCAGGCAGGGAGGTTTGCTTCCTGGGGTCAAGAGAGGCCCCCAGGGCTCTGTCCACATGGACAGCTTTTTCTCAGCACGATGGGCTCGGGGCCCTGGGTCGTCTAGCCTGGCTGCCGCTAGCTTGTCAGCCCAGTGGTTCTGACCACAGTCAGGGGTGAGTATCCCTGGGTTGGAGCGAGTGGCAGCTGTTTTCCTGGGTGGGAGTTTTGGAGAGCTGAGCAGTGAACGCCAAATCTGGAAGAAATTTTCCTTCTTACAAAAACACCCTTCCTCAGGGGTGCAGGGTGGCTTGGTTGATTAAGCGTCCGACTTCGGCTCAGGTCATGATCTCACGGTTCATGAGTTCGAGCCCCGCATTGGGCTCTGTGCTGACAGCTCAGAGCCTGGAGTCTGCTTAGGATTCTGTGTCTTGCTCTCTGTCCCTCCCCAACTTGTGCTCATGCACGCATGCACACGCTCTCTCTCTCTTTCAAAAATAAATGAATATTAAAAAAAATTTTTTTTTAATTAAAAACAGTCTTCCTCCAATCCTGTTGCTCATTCAGGACTGGAGGCTGAGCCTCTCAAATGCAAAGACAGCAGAGTTTCGTGCAAGCCACAAAAAGTGAGTTTGGACACTGGGCACCTTCAAATGGTTAGTGTCAGGCCCAGGAAGACGGTGCCGGGCTAACAGTCCCGAACTCCTCTCCTTGTGTCTGTTTTGAACTGTGGCCAGGCCCAAGGAGAGAACAGGAGTTGGGGTGATCAAGCCCCAGGTTTGCCCAGGACGGAGGGGTGCTGAGGTAGGGGGGTGCTGCTCAGTTTGAAAAGCAGCAGAGTCCCGGGTAAGTGGGGATGAGCTGGCCACCCACTGAGGAGGGTGTCTCAGGGTGCCTGTAGGGCGCTTAGTTGTGCGCTTCAGAGGTGTTAGCCACAAAGGGGTAGAAAAGGGATTTATGACGGCCAGACAGAAAAACATAAGAGCCCTCATTATATATGAGATAAGCTGTTATAAGTTGTCTCATGTAAATTAAGACAGAAAACTCATTGGAATGTTTATGATCTAAAGACTAAGAAGGGAAGTGCACCTGGGGGGCTCAGTCGGTTAAGCATCCAGCTTTGGCTCAGGTCACGATCTCGCGGTTCATGAGTTTGAGCCCCACATCTGGCTCTGCGCTGTCAGCACAGAGCCTGCTTCAGATTCTCTGTCTCCCTCTCTCTCTGTCCCTCCCCCACACTTTCTCTCCTCTCTCTCAAAAACAAATAAACGTTAAAAAAAAAAAAAGATGAAGAGGGAATTCAAAGGCTCTGTGTGCCTGAAATCAGTCAGTGGTGCAAGAGACCCGCAGAGTTTGCTCTAGGGAGGGCAGGCTTTGAGGGACAGGATAGGGAGGGCCCTCTGGGTGCTGGAATGTTCTCTATCTTGATGGCAGGGAGGCTACATGAATGTGTACACAGGTGTGAACATTCCTGGAGCTGTACACTTAAGATTAGTGGTGTTTACACATGTGACTTGTCTACACTGTGGCTCAGTTTCATTTAAAGGCTCAAGGGAGGGGCGCGTGGGTGGCTCAAATGGTTAAGCATCCAGCTTCGGCTCAGGTCATGATCTCATGATTTGTGGGTTCGGGCCCCATGTCTAGCTCTGTGTTGACAGGTCAGAGCCTGGAGCCTGCTTCGGATTCTGTCTCTCCCTCTCTCTCTGCTCCTCCCCCACTCATGCTCTCTCTCTCAAAAATAAATAAATGTTGAAAAAAATTTTTAAAAAGACTCAAGGGAAAAACGGGACTACTTTAAAATATCGGTGTTATGGAAAAATTAAAGTCGAATGAAGGAAGGCACAGTGATTGAGCTGGAGGGAGGAAGGAAGGGTTTCCTTAGGAGAAAGGTCAAGGACAAGGAGGCAAAGATGAAAGAGAAGAGGAGGCAGAGAGCTCCTGACCTTTGGTGAGATGCAGTTAGGGGGTTGGACATATTTGTTAGGAGGAGGGATCCGGGAGACACTGCAGAGAGAGAGAGGTCAAATGTTTTCCCCAAGGAGTGGGTGCCACAGTGGGTGCCAGCAGTCAGGGTGGCCTCCTTGGTGACCAGGTGAGCCTTGGGCAGGGAAGGTGATGGTGATTGTAGGTGGGGAGCCTCATGCTGGGGGAACGTGAAGAGTCAGAGCCCTGCAGAAAGTGCTGGAAGGTGACAAGGGCAAAGGGCAGGGCTTGCAACCAGGAGACATGGGGTAGATCCAGGCCCGTGAAGGATGCTCCGTGGGAGACCATCTCCTGGGTGAAATTACCCATGGGAGAGGGGTGAAGGTGGACAGAAAACAATGTTTGGGGCTCAGAACTCACAGGCATCCTACCTGCCAAAGACCCAGAAGATTCCAAAGAGAAAAGAGAAGGCCCCCCGAGCCAGAAAACAAAGCCTTGGTTCCGCACATGCTAGCAAAGAGAAGGGCCGTCTTAGGAAGCAGCTGCAATTGTCAGGGGCACAGCCAGGCCTGCTTGACAAGAGTGGGGGACGGAGGCGAAGAGGTGCAGGAGCAGAGGTCAGGGGACGGGCCCGGTGCCTTGAAGTCTCTTGTGCTGCTCCAGACGGGGGGCGCAGGGCCCAGCTGGCAGGAGGCCCCTGCTCTCTCCGTGCTCCTGGGGGCACTGGTTTCAGAAGCCTCTGCTTAGGAACCCGAGGATAGTTTCCACTGAGACAGATGTAAGGGCAAGATGCATCCCGACGCCTCCCCCCTTAGAATCAGAGGAAACTTTCAAAATGCAAAGTAGGTCATCTCATGGCCCTGCTTTAACCTCTTCCCGGCATCTTGCGGCTCGGATTCAAATCAGCCTCTGCCTCGAGGCCCTATGGGATGGAGCCCTGTCCCCCCGACTTTCACTGACCCTTGGGACGGCACCCCTGGTTCACTGCGGCCTTCCCCCTCCTCGGGTGCGCCACGACTTCCTATCCTCTGAGCCTTTGGGTTCTCTGTTCCGCTGCCTGGAATGGTCTGTCACACAGGTCCGCTCCCTGGGGGCACCCCTGACCTCCCCATCTCCAGTGTCCCTCTGTCACTCTCATACGTCCCCTGCCCGTGGCCTCCCAAGCATTTACCTCCGTCTGCACCCACCTTACTGACGTGTTTGCATTTCCGTCCTGGCCCTGCCGCTGGTCTGGAAGCCCCACGGGGGGCAGGAACTGTGTCTGTCGTGTGAGGCCACAGTCCCAGTACCTTGCCCATTGCCCGGCAGAGAAGGTTCATGGCCACTTGTGGAATTATGAAGCCTGGAAGGTTCCGGAACGGTGGCAGGTGGCAGGGATGAACCTCATAACACACAACGGTCTGGGGGTGGGGCCTGAGAATTGCATTTCTAACAAGCTCCCGGGTGCTACTCGCACCTCAGAGCTGGCTTCCATACCCTGGGAACCACCGATCTGATGACGGGCCCGTGCTGGATCATTCTGTGGGCCAAGCAGAGCCTCCCACCCTTGATGGCAGGAGAACTCCCAAGGGACTGGCGGCTGGGGCTAGGGGCCCCTGTGGGTGGGAGCAGGGGGATCCCGGTGTCTCCCCACAGGGAGACTCCAAGGCTGGCCAGTAAGTCCAGAGCCTTGGGAGAGGGAAGTTGAGGTGTGTGCACGTGCCTGCACGGGTGTGAGAAGCCTTTCTCTCTACTCAGCCCCTAGACTGGGGTCGTCCCCACTTGGAGAGTGGGCCGACTCCCCTCTGTCTCTGCGGGATGAGGGGTGGACCCACCAGCTGGGTGAACTGGGTGAACCCTGACACTTCCATCACTCTACCTAGGGGAGGGGGGGGGTCACCACACTGCCCAGAGGGCCACTGGGCCTGTGAGCTCACACTCCACCTTTCTGGGGCCTTCCTGTCCCATGGTGGGCAGAGCTCCTGTTCTCCCGCCCCTCACACTTTCTGGAATCTACAGTTAGCCCACACCCCAGACAGCCCCCAGAGACCTTGTAATGAAACTGATCATCACCCTCCACCCCATTCTCAGTCAGCTGGAACTTGTGAAAGGCCGGTGGGTGATGAACCCCTAAACCTCCAACACATTTGTTGCTCCCTGCAACGTGTTGGGGATCCAAAGGTAAGGACAAGGTGCCTGGGATCTACGGGGAGAGGCTCATGCAAACCTGTGTCTGCCCTGGAAAAGGAGTTTTTAAGCCTGTTTCAAGGATAGGGCAGGAAGAGGTCCAGGGAGGCTTCCTGGAGAAGGTGACATGGAGGACAGCCTGGAGGAATGAAGAGGAGTTTAGTAGGCATACCTGGGGGGGGGAGGGGGCAGAGGAGAATCTGGGCGAGAGGCACAGGGATGGAAATGTACGGAAGTAGGTGACATCACGCGCAGTTCCAGACTGGTTTCCAAAGGAAAGACTCTCTGGGCCACCTGCATGCTTTTCCGGGCTGGGTTTTACCATTCCCTAGAGCACCAAAGGCTTCTGGGAGACAGATCTCAGTCACCATTCTTTTCACTTACACCAGGGTGGGCCCATCATTTGTCGTTTAAATTGGGACACTTTCGAGAGCAAAGGGGGCTTTGTGAATGAATGTGCTGGAACAACAGGTTTGGAAACTAAACTGTCATGAGCAAATGTCACGAGCGGGGTGAGGACCACCCTAGGTTGGGGGTCATCTACGAAAGGAGGGGAGATGAAGGGTGTGGGCATGGCAGGGAGAGCACTGGGGGCGTCTGTAGGGAGGCCCAGAGAGGCCAGGGACAGCTATGGAGCAAGCAGGCCTCCCCGCACCTCAAGTCCCTGCTCTGTGGGTCTCTGCCTGCCATGCCCCCTCCACGTGGCAGGAAGCATTGGTCAGGGTTGTCCTGAAGAGGAAAGAGGAACAGGACCTCAGCCTCGCCTCCAAAGTGGAGCCAAGCTCGCAGCATCTCCCCTCAGCGCTCTGCCCCTGCCTGAGCACCCCCACAATCAGGCCGGCTCCTGGAGGCCCTTGGATCTTTCTCCCAGTTTCCAAATTTTGTACTTCAGGGCTAACAGCAAAATGCTTGCTCAATGCGAAAGCAGAAAATGTTCAGATTTATTGCTTTGAGATTTTGGTTTGTCTCCTGGGCCTGGTTGATGCAGTTCCCTCCAAGTTTCAGAGCATTTTGTTTAAAAAGGAGAAATTTTGACAGCAGCGTTTTCTAGTTTACAGAGAGCATTCACATAATAGCAGCAACAATCATCACTCTATGTATTGAGTTACTGCACTGGGGAGCTCAATTAACCCTTGAAATCACCTCCCCTTTCTACAGCGGCAGGCAGAGGCCCAGAGAGTTAAGGGGCTTGCCCAAGGTCACACAGCCCAGGGAAAGGGCAGGGTGCAGCTGAACCCAGGTCCAGGTCAGGTTGTGCTCGCCCTCTCCCGTTCCGCCTTTCTTACCTTCAACTTGACCTAATGCCCGCAGATCTGCAGATACGCCAATGGGTGAGAGCAAAACAAAACAAAACAAAAACCAGAGGCTCTTGTAGAAAACAGGCCGGAATGAGCATAAAAATAACCAAGTCCGTCCAAGGGAACCCTCAACTCCCCAAACAATGTATTTTGTGCTAAGATTATTTTTGTAACGATGCAGGTGGAGGAGGGTCCAATGGTGCAAGGAGTCAATGAGCAGGCGACTGGCTGTCTAAGCTCCAGGACTGCACTGTTCAAAATGGCGCCCAGGACTACACACAGCTACTTAAATCTAATTAAAATAAAATAAAAATTGGGGGCACCTGGGTGGCTCAGTCGGTGAAGTCTGACCTCAACTCAGGTCTTGATCTCATGGTCCGTGTGTTCGAGCCCCGCATCAGGCTGTCTGCTGTCAGCACAGAGACGGCTGTGCTCTGTCTCCCTCTCTCTCGGCTCCTCCCCCATTAGTACGCTCTCTCTCTCTCTAAAAAATAAACATTAAAAAAATAAAATAAAATGAAATTTAAAGTCTTAGTTCCTCAGTTGCATTTGGCACACGTTAAGTGCTCAATACCCACCACGGGGCCACCCCGTGGGATAGCACAGATCTAGAATATTTCCCACATAGCAGCAAGTTCTGCTGGGCAGCGTTAAGCCACCAGCAAGCTTGCTCTTGTCTTGTCTGGACCGTCCAGGGGGGCAGGGGGCCGCTGACGCAGGTGATAACGTCCTCTGTAGCATACCTCTAGGTCCCATCCCAACACCCGAGCCCCTCTCCTCTGGAGATAAAGGACAGAAACCAAGAGTGGCCATCGGGGGGGGGCCTTGCTACTCAGTGTAGTCTGAGGACCGGCAGCGACAACATCTCCCGGGAGCTTGTTAGAGCACAGTATCCTGGGCTCCACACCTGACCCGCTGAATATGAATCTGCATTTTAACAAGGTCCCCAGGTGATTCAGGTGCACATTCAAGTTTTAAAAGCTCAGTCGTAAGAGACAGGAGGTGCAGGATCAAAATATTGTTCCAAATATAGGGAGCCAAACAGGTATTTTTAGACACAGTAAACTAGCATCAGCACCCCAACCCCCATTACCGGGTGCTTAAGCCTTAGTCACAGAGGGCTGAGCGCTCTGTGCCACATAATCAAAGAGCATATTTCCAGCGACAGAGCCCCAGTGGTCGCAGGGGGGAGCTGGCCCTTCCCCATCTCCAGCACCTTCTCAACCTCAAAGAGGTTCCCCTCCCCAAAGCAACGGGGACACAGTTGAGATTCACATTGCGGGTCTCACAGATGCTGCCTTTAAATCAGGTTTTCTGGTTTTGCTTTTTCTTTCCGGTGCATTTGGTTTTTGAACTTTGCAAATCGCCAAACACACACCGAGATGCACGAGGCGTCTGGACAAATTCAGTCATCTAAAAGGACGCATCTGGAGAAGGAAATGTCCTGCTTCTCGGGGGTGCGGTGCTCCGCAGACCTCAGTGCCTGGAGCCAGGTGCTAATGAAGCTTTCTGGAAGCAGCCTCAAGCCCATCTGTGAAGAAAACAGGTGCGAAAGGTGGTTCCATCGGACGATGCTGCAAAAGAGGCTGGCTGCCTGCGACCCTCGCCAGGAAGGGAGGGTCTGCCGCCGGAGCGGCTCCCGAGCTGGGTTTCTGAGGCTCCTCCTTCGATGAAAATGATTCATCCCTTAATTTCTCTCTCCTCTCAGCCTACCTTGGGTCTTACTTATTTTTATCCCTGGAATGGCGTGAAGTTGCCAAACGGGTGATATTTTTCCACCTGCAAGGGCCGTCCCGGAGGATGAATTTTAAAATGTTCATTTTTACAGCTTGCTCCTGGCCATGATGCAGAAGACAAGGAGGCAGGTGGCAGGAGAGGGGGACAGCAACATGGGCCCGGGAGGGGGGGACCCTGGGGTCTTGGGGAACTGCCAAGTGGCTTTGCAATGGAGAGACATTGCAGGAGTTGACTCTAAGGGGCCGAATGAGGGGAAAGAGGAATAGTCAAGTGTGTTTTCCTCTTTTTCCTTTTATCTTTCTTTCTTTCCTTCTTTTCTTTCTTTCCTTCCTTTCCTTCCTTCCTTCCTTCCTTCTTTCTTTCTTTCTTAAGGTTAAGGTTTTCCTTTTAATCTTTATTTATTTTTGAGAGACAAAGAGAGACAGAGCACGAGCAGGGGAGGGGCAGAGAGAGAGAGGGACACAGAATTCAAAGCAGGCTCCAGGCTCTGAGCTGTCAGCACAGCTGGTGCTGGGGAGATTGGTGCTGGGAGACTGTCCCCTGCATTCTTGGAGCCTGAGTCCCTAGCCATTTCCTCTTCCTGGTCCTTCTTGTGGTCTGACTGTTCCCTCTCCCGAGTGCCCATGAGTCACCCCAGGGCATTTCAATGCGCGCTTTTTTCCCTTTTTCTTTTTGGGTTTTGTTTTGTTTGCTTAAGTTAGACAGCGTTGGCTTCTATTATTTGGAACTGAGGGCCCAAACTGTCACAAACCCAAATGCCCAGCAATAGCGGCTTAGATCCAGAAAGCGTGATGGAGAACACAATGGAATACTCCACAACTAGGTACAGTGAAAAGGTCTTCAGCATATAGTTAAGAGCAAAAGCGGATTTTAGTAAAACAGTATATAGGGTGTGATACCATGTTTGCAAAACACGTTCTGTACATTCATAGGAAAACCATCGAGAAGAAAATATAACAGTATTCATTCCGAAGGGTAGGATGGTGCGTGGATTTTCTTTCCCTTATGCATAAAGATATTTCTAACCTTTCCACAATGCTTGTGCAGTGGGTTTTTCTGTTTTGCCTTTTTATTTCTTTATTTTTTGAAGTTTGTTTATTTTTGAGAGAGAGCGAGCACGTGAGCAGAGGAGGGGCAAGTAGAGAAGGAGAGAGAGAACCTCAAACAGGCTCTGCGCTGTCGGCAGAGAGCTCGATGCGGGGCTCCATTCCACGAACCGTGAGATCATGACGTGAGCTGAAATCAAGGGTCAGACACTGAACTGAATGAGTCATCCAGGCACCCCGTTTTGCTTTTTTACAAAATGGGCACAGGCGGGTCTCCAGAGTCACACTTTCTTGATGCCTGTCTACAGTGAAGTGATTTTCTGGCTTTAGGCAGGGACTTATTCACAAAACTCCAGGGTTCCTCCCATGGGGACAGCTCAGCCAGCACGCTGACTACTGGTTAAGAAGGTGCCGGCAGCATCCGCATCTCTGGAACAAGGAATGAGCCCACTTTGCCAGGGCACCGACGGGTCCCACTCATTCTCACAGCGACCTTGGGAGACGGATGCTCCTCCCTGTTTGATGGAAGAGTGGCCATCGGGGTGAGGTGACCTGCCCACAGTCCCACAGTGGGGACTTAAAGGCAGAGGACTTGGGCCCAGGGCTCCAACACCCCAGGGGCTACTCAAGTTTATTAATCTCTCCACCCGACATGGGGCTTGAACTCATGAATCCGAGATCAAGAATCACATGCTCTTCTGATAGGGCTAGCCAGGCGTCCTGGGGCTGCTCTAGGAGCCAGAATGAAGGGATTGAGTGTGGGGCAGGGCTTAGAATTATCCTGTGAGTCACTGTGTGGACGGGCTGCAAAGGAGAAGGAAAGCTCTCCCTTCACCCCTGCCGGACGCCTTGCTCTACACAATGGCCTCAAGGTTCTAGGCCTCCCCGCAGTGGGAGCAGGTGATGTCACTGGGGAGAGTGGGATTGTGGGATGCCCCTCTGGCTGGTCTTTCTCATCTTCTAGGCCTTGAAAGTCGTCTGTTCAGACAGGCTTTTGTAGATTCCCAGAGAGCAGTCCTGGCCATTAGTACCCTGGCCTCACGTGACCCCCTTGTGGCACTTTACACAACTTGCAGTCAGGTTACGTATCTGTCAGTTTACTTCATGGTCTGTCTTTCCCCCTTCTTGACTGTAGGCTCCCTGAGGACAGAACTTATGACTGATGCACTTGAGACTATGTCCCTGGCATCCAGCCCAGTGTCTGGTCGCCCATGGGCAGTCACCA
>PJEM01010288.1:0-44300 GCA_004023845.1 Helogale parvula | reverse complement strand
ACTAAATTGTACGTTAAATCAGCTGCTGGTTATTTTTTCTGATAACACTGCAATGGTTTTCCCAAGTCACCGATGTGCGATGAACCCAATCTTATTTCTTATTCAATAAACTCTTTTATTGTAAGTTTACGGATTTTTCCATTACCATAATGAAAATAGCACTAGTGATTCGTTAACATTTAGGCCCAAATCAAAAGGCAGCACTTCCTCAAATTATAAGGTAAATGCCACATCGTTGAACATACAGTAAATGTTGGGCAAAAGGCATTTAAAATATAGAAAATGGGGTCAAGGTTTGTGTGTGCAAACATTTTAAGGTTTAGTTTATCAAGATGATACTGCTTTTGAAAGCAAATGATTTTGAAACTACGTAATTTGTGATAAAACACAACTGCAGAGAAAAGGCAAAATCAAGCAAAACAAACAAACAAAAAGCCCTCCCCAAATGGAAGGAAGGGAATCAAATATATGCAGACAATCGGCAAACCTCCAGTCATTGGGCCCTGGAATGGCGAGTGAGTGGGTTTCATAGAAATTCTCCATAGGAAGGAAACTGGTGTGACATTTGCTGTGTCTCCAAGTCCTGTCTCCTCACAGAGGAAAAGAAGTTGCTTGTCCGACACGTCTGCCCTGGGTCTGCCCGGGACGGGGGCTACGTTCCCAATCCCTTTGAGAACAGTCCCAAATCCTGAAAAGGCAAGGCGACCCTCTGGGCCCCGAGAGCGGCAAGGGAGGTGGGGTCAGAGTTGGCCCCCAACCCTTGCGGAGCTGTCCGAGTGGTTCACGGGGAGGGGGTGGGCCTCCGTGTTGAACACCCAGTCTTCCAGGGAGAGCACGTCATCTTCAGAGAACAGAAGATAGAGGTACCTGTGCCCCGGGGGAGGGGAGGGAAGCAAAACACAGCCTGTCAGTGCTCTGGCCAACGAGGGCCCCACTTCAAACCAATCTCAGAGTCCCCTGGGGCCTGTGGCTAAGGGTGCAGGGAGGTCTGAGATCCCAAATCCACTAGGAGGGCTGGTCCCAGGGAAGGAGCTGTGGATGCCTAGAAGGGCACTGAGACTTGGGGCGCTCACGCCCCTGCCCTCTGTTACCTCGTACCCATCCGGCTTCACCCAGGTACTTCCCCACTTGTGTGAGGCCCCTATAAGAGAGGCCTGCTAGGACTGCTTATGGTCTAGAGTCTTCTTTCTTTTCGCAGTGGCCTGAGTACTGCACCAGTCCAAACTCTTGGGCTGCTCCTGATAGCCCCCCCACCCCTCCCAGGAAACTCTACACTCAAGCAGATGTTAGGGCACTAAAATGAACAGGAGGTTGTGACTAGAACTGCAGCTTCTCAAGCCAAAGGAATGGCCCATTCCAATCCTCTTTGGAGGGTTGAGCACAAGGGGGGTGCTCTGGGGGCCACCAAGGACTTCTGCCCAGGAAGCGAGGAAACAGCACAGCAGGCGGAAAATTCACAGCAGCGACCACCATCACTACCATTCTCTCTCCCCATCTTACAATAGGGGACGTAGTTTCAGAGAACTCAGTAAACTGAAGAGCCAAGTTAAAGGATTAGTTAATTCTTAGGGGGTGGAGTCCTGCCTGGTGTCTCTCTGAGTGAGAAACTGGCCTGGCCGCAGGGAGGCGCACCCTCGGGGTGTAACCCGGAGATCCCAGTCCCCCCAACCGCTCTTGGGCCCCCCCCCTGTGATGGCAGAACCTGACCATTGGTGAAGGGAGAGGCTGCTGACCCCACCCCTCTCCCACCCCCGCCCTTCTTCGCTAAGGAAGTCCAGTTTCCCTCTGGAAAGAACACCGGCCGAGCCCCAACTCACTTCAGTGTCTCCGCTAGAAAGAAAGTCTGCTGCTTGTTGTCGTGGTTGGGAACGCTACTGTACACGTCTTGGATCCCAGAGAAACCCGCTTCTGTTCGACAGTATTTCTCCAAGGCCTGAGGAAAAGGGAGGCAGCTTTGGTGGAGGGTGGGGAGAGAGGCCCCCCGCCCCCCAAGACTCGTGCTTGCCCAGTTGGTGAATGGGCAGACCCTGGACCACGTGGCTAGGGACGCCTGGCATTTGCGGAAGCAGAAGGCCATACGATTTGTTCAGGGCTCAGCCGACCTGCCGCCAGGCTGCTGGGGCCACACCCCCCAGAGTCCACCGCTGAGAACTTCGTCTCAACGGAGTTGCCTGCTCGAGTTCTCCTCCGCGTCTGAACTTGGGGGACGTTCTTTTTGCCCTTCAGGGAACTAGGCGGGTCCGACAGACTCACCCACAGTGGTGGACACAGGAAGGCAGTGGAGGGCGGGGATTTGGGGACTGGACTCAGCACACCCCAGGAACGCCCTGTGCAGACGTGGTCCCTGTTCTGAGGTGGGTGGGCCACGGGCTGTCTGCTTTTTTTTTTTTTTTTTTAAATAAATGCAATTTTTACCCACTGAAGGGTCTGTGGGCTGGGCTCAGGAGCACAAAACTCTTGACTTTTGTTGATCAAGAACCAGGCCTTCAGGGAAGCAGGGGGTTCTGGCTCATGAACCATGTCAGTAAACCTGAGTGAACCCCTCCTCCCTGCCCGAGTGTAATGCTTTGGGGGTGGTCTACCCTAGGGCAGTCTGTGCCTCTGAACAGTGGGTCTGAGGGGACGTTGGGTAGAGGGGGGCACAGAGAAGGCTTAGCATCCAGCAAGAGACATCCTTCTGGAGTCCCCATGCCTGCCTTTGGCACTACCACAGAGAAAGTCATGAGGTCTCCTGCTAGGTAGTGGGAGACAAGAGGCCTAGTGGAGGAGACATCAGTGGTGGGGAGCAGAGCCCAGAGAAAGGTGGGGGCTGCCTAGAGTTGGACTGGCTCTGGGCAGAGCAAGGAGCTGATCTGCTGGCCTGGTGGCCTATTCCTGCTTGCGAGGGGAAATCTAAAGCCATCCGCTCGGCTTCAAGGTTGGAAGCAGTGACTACATGTGCTCTGGGTCCCTCTGGCTATTGCCTTGCCTTTGGCCCTCTAACTTTGCTGGCGCTGGAGCCCAGGCCCCAAAGACTGTGGGCGCTCAGTTCCTGGACTGCTTCTGCCCAGCTGGGGACACTAGGCTCTGCATCCTCACCCTGACCCTTGGCATTCAGAACCTCAGCTGGAGGTCAGCTGGGCCTGATCTTTCTCTCAGTGCTGCGCTTGGGTGTTTGGGACCCTGACTAAGTTCTCAGGGCACCCGTTGCCCCGCCCCCCGGGGCGGCCCACTCACCGCCACCACCTCCCAGACCCCTTCCCTGTAGACTGGGTCATGCAACCCGCCCCCTCCGAGCCCACTCACCATCACCACCTCCCAGGCCCCCTCCCTGTAGACTGGGTCGTGCATCACCCCCCCTCCCCCAGCCCACTCACCATCACCACCTCCCAGCCCCACTCCCTGTAGACAGGGTTGTGCGTCTGTCGCCACAGGTACATGTAGCTCTCCACCACCTCGGGCCGCAGGATGTAGTAGCTCTCGCTCAGCTGTGTGGCCACTGCCTCTCTGCCGGAGTTAAACCAGAAGGCCTCGGGCCCTAGTTTGGTATCTGTGGGGAGGACCAACCAGAAGGCCTAGGTCAGACCTCCTACCTCCTACTTTTCAGGACCCAGCTGCCCCAGGAGAGATCTCCGTGGCTCGGAAGAACGGGCAGGGTGAGGGCTGGTGATGGACGGACACAGGCTGGGCTCCACCTGTGCTGACAGCCATAGCTAAGCCTGGTGAACGCACAGCTTTCCCTCTTGGCCTAGGTTGGCCGATGCAAGGCCCTTGAGGCTGCGAACATTTTGCTGTTTTAGAGTCTTGAGAGTCCAAATGAACTCTCTAGCAGTTGGGGGAGCCAGAGGTTTGGGCGATGCTCCCCAGCTGTGTATTTTGAGACATTAGCTCTGCAAGATGCGAACCAGAGCTCAGCCAAGAAAGGATTTCAGGCTGAAATATACTCGGGGAACGGTGGGTCAGATAACGTGAGTCTCCCGGTCTGCAGAACTTATCAGAAACTTTAACATGCTGATATGCAGCGATGTTTCTCCACAGACCCCTTCCTTAGGGAACTGCTTTTCACACCTCCCAGAACCAGCCTTCCGGAACTGACAGGCTGGGGTAATGCTGAGGTGGAGATGGGGGAAGAACTGCCCAGAAGCACATACCCAGGCAGAGGCACCTGGATGAGGAGGGCCTGATGAGGTCTGAGTTTCATTGTGATCATTGTTGGGTTTGTTTTTGGACCATTTGGTGCTGTTCCCGGTTTCCGGAGGACCATAATTATAACCACGACTACAGCCACCACCTATGATTTCAAGGGCTGTGCTTGGTGCTTTCCATACTCTATTTCAATCCTTAAAAATGGTTTTCTTTGCTAAGGTAGATGTTATGCCTACCTCAGGCATATGGAAACGGAAGATCAGAGAGGTTAAGTTATTTGTCCAAGGTAACACAGCGAGCTGTGACTGAGCTGGGATGTGACCCTGGATCTGTCTGATGCCCTTTCCCTGGACTGTGCTCTCTCTCTCTCTCTTTTCCTCCTGGGTCTGAGACTCTAGGCCTCCTCCCTTTAATGCCTGCACATCGTGTCTGGGTCAGTTGAGTGCCCAGCTCTGGTCCTCAGGTGTGTACCTTCCTTCTTCCCGTTGGGTCAGGACCCTGAGAGGCCCAGGGTTGTGTTTCCTCAAGAGATGACTGGAGCTTTGCAGTCTCATTTCGACTCTTCCATGGGAGGTTTCGTGGAAACGGGATCGGCCAGATCCTGGCCCCTTCGACTGCTCAAATGCCATCGGCGAACAGTGGCTTTGCCAAGCGGCTAACGGGGTGAGGGCAGGAGTGACCGCCGTGGCCGTGCGGGGACACATGGGCTGGGGCAGCGTGCTCTGTGGAGTGCATGTCTATGGTCTGGGCTGACTGTCCCAGACAAATAGCGAGCTTTTTATTATTCCTGAGATCTCCTGTTTGTTTATGGCCCTGGCTCTTTGAATGGAATTGCAGATCCATTTTAAGGACCCACTGCAAATCACTGGCTTCCTGAAAACAACTTCCGGAGATCTGGACTCGACTGGAGTGGTCACAGACCCATGTCAGGCTAACAAACGCCTCGGTGCTGTGGCTGAAGGCGACTGGCAATGTGCTCTCTATGAGGCCCTCTATCTCACCCTGGGGGGCCTGTGGTATTGTTTCCATTGAGCAGGTGGGAGAACAGAGGCCACCCGGCTGGTGAGTGGCAGAGTGGCCCTTGAGCTACAAATGTTTATGGCCAATCTTGGGTCCTCTCCTCCAACCAAGCCTGGGACTAAATTTGGAGCAGTGGGCCCCGGAGGAGGGACTTTTCTGAGGGGCACTGTTTAGAGAGGCAGCACATGAGGAGGAGCTGGGCATCAGAAGATCTGGGTCCTAGCCCTGGCTTAGCTACTCACATGCAGTGTGACTTTGGTGAAGTCATTTCCCTGCTCTGGGCTGACTTAGTTTCCCCATGTGTAAAACAGGAAGTTGGGCTCATGTTCTCTAACGTGACTTTGGATTCTAGCACTTGACCATTCTGCGCTGAGTGTCAGGTGGGGATGGTCAGGGAGGTTCTCAAGCCGGGAACAAAGAGGGTGAGGAACAGGGCGGGGCCGGAGGTGGTAAGATCCCCTGCACGGAGGAGGCCGGGGAGGGAAGGCAGAGGTACATTCAGGGGTAAGGGCTCCTGGAGAAGGAATTCGCTAGGCTCAGAGAGCCTGGCAGACCATCTGCTTTGTGCCCCTTGGCCAAGTCATCTCTGGGCCTCAGTTTACCTGTGTTGTGAGGTTTGGCGATGACGTGGGACAACACTTGGAAGGTGCTTAGTACATCACCCCTGTTTTCTCTGGACTTCAGGTACGATCTCAGCGCACAGATGTCCCTCATACCAGTTCTACGTAACTTCCAGGGTGAGACTGCGTCCCCTTCGCTCACTGCCGCTCCGCTGGCTTGTCTAGTCCTTCCTGGTGTCTAGCCTCAGTCTCTCCTGCTGCCCTTCCCCTTGCACGGTTACCTGAGCGGGCGTACGATTCGTGGCACGTCTTGGTGATCTGGGCTGCGAGCTCTCGGTAGCGGGCCCTCTTTTCTTCCTTGGCATCCTCAGCGCCGAGGGCGATCATGCCCCCGGAGAAACAGGCCAGGTGCCCCATCTTGTGGTCCAGAACGCCCCCTCGCCACTCGGCAATGTAGGTCAGCCCCCCAGGAGAGACATTCAGCAAGTGGGTCTCTATGGCCTGGGAGCGAGGTGGGAGTTGGGCAGGGGGAAGGGTCATGAGGCGGGGGGACAGAGAAGGGAGGGGGAAAAGGATGGAAAATGAACATTTTGCAGACAGCAGTGAACGCAGCTCTGCTGAGCCCTCCATCCCAGGCAAAGGAGGCCTTTGCCCTTGACCTTGGCCCCTGATGGGGCTGGTGGGACCTTCTGCCACTCGCCTGGCCGAAGCCTGGTGCCTGCTGGGGGCTTGCTCACAGGCAGCTCCCTAGGGTGAGTCTCTCATTTAGACTTAAAAAAAAATTATTTATAGGTGATCGCTACATCCAGCTTGGGGCTTGAACTCATGATCCTGAGATCAAGAGTCACATGCTCTACTGACTGTTCCTAAGAGGTGCACCTCTTATGTAGACTTTTAAATCTTCTGTGTATAAAGATTTTAAAAAAATCTTTAAAAATCCCTATCCATCCTCCACTATGTTCTCTGTTAGGGAATCTTAACTTGGAACCTAGCTGGCCTGTAGGTGGGCTCCGGGGGTGGGGTGTGTGTGTGTGTGTGTGTGTGTGTGTGTGTGTCCAGAAGGCCGGTCAACCTGTATGTGACACTTTTGTATATGTGCATTTTCATGGGAAGAGGATCTCTATATTTTATCTGATTCCTAACAAGGGCCCACAGGAAGTTCAGAGCTTCTCTCTCTAAGCCCTTATCACACACCTGCTCATTTAATGCCCACGACATTGGCATGTGGCTGCAGTGCCCTCTACATACAAAGGGGTTGAGAGGCTCATCCCAGGTCACCCAGCCACGCCAGGATTAAGCCAAGGACCAGGTCCCCAGACCACTCTTCCTCTCCCTGATGGCCGCTGCTTCTGGTAGCAAGGGGCTTAGAGAGGCGCCCATCCCTCACTCCCCTGGGAGAGGATACTGCTGGAAAAGACTCCCAGGAGGTTGGGGGAGTGTGGGTGTCAGGCCATTGTGGCCCTCACTCCCAGCTGTTATTCCTAGGAGCCCTGGAGACAGAGGTGATGGCAGTGCCTGTGGGTCCCAGTCCAGGGCTGGGGCCTCTGGGGCCCTGGCTGGACCTCTTCCTGTATTCTGGCTCCTCTGATCTATTCTCCAGGGGTCCCTGCTCCGGGTAAATAAAGAACCAGTTTAACCTGATGCCACAGACATGGCTCCCAGGAGCAGACTCCTTGGGTTCAAATGCCACCTCTGTCAGTTCCAAACTGTGTGATGTTGGGCAGGTTCTGTGTGTTCTTGGTGGCTCGCTCTCCAAGTGTATGAAATGGGGACCTGAGCATAAACCGCCTCACAGGGGTGTGAGGATCAGACGGCAGGTGTGTGCAGCGGAGAGAGTTCTCTGGCACAGAGAGAGGCCCCCCCCCCTCCCAGCGTATGCGGGCTATTCCGGCTCCTCTCCAGCCTGTCCCCCACCCCCGCCTCTTTCTGTTCCCACCCTCCCCTCCCATCGCATGTTCCAGTATTCTGTAGGTGCCTCCTCTGTGCCAGTGCCGGCTCGGTGCAGGGGATATAGCCCCTGGAGATACACAGCCTGGACCCTGCCTTGGGGGGCTCCCCTGCGAGTCGGAGGCTCCCCGACAAAATCGAGTACACACAAGGATTATGATTTGTGGTCAGCATGTCATGAGAAACACGCTCTGCCCCAACTCTGCCGCTCGGGCTTGCCTCCGGCCCAAACTGCTGCTGCCCGGGTTCGCTCTTCCCCTGTTCCCTGTCCCCTGTTCCCTGTCCAAAGTGGGGGTGCCGTCCCCACTTTGTGCATCCGTGTCTGTGTGTGTGTCTGTGGCAAGCCTATCTCTCTCCCAGGACTCTGAGCACTGCGGGAGAGCAGAAGCCGCTGTTCTTGGATCAGTTTGATCCTTTTCTCACTCCTGCAAGGTCCCAGCTGGTGGGCTGGCTGCAGGACCCTCAATGAGAAGCAGAGGGGGAGGCTCTGATGATGTGACATGCCCAGGGCACCTGTGCCACGTGGGGAGGAGCACTGATGGGGGGCCTGGGGAGCTGCTCACTACTGGGCTGGGCCCTGGCTCCTGGGCAGAGCTGGGTCCATGCAGGAGTAGAGAAGGGGTGGCAGGCTAACCCGGGGCGCAGAAATCTGGTTCAGTTACCCACTGAAGACACTTAGGGGAGAACGCAGACATCCGGGGTGGTCCCATGAAGCCTCGCTTGGCAGCGCAAACACCGCCCCTTCCGGACGGACTGCCGGACTGCCGTGGGTTATTTCCATTCTGGGTCAATGCCCGGCTAAGTAATTGTGGTAAAGAGGAAAGGACTGACCTGTCTCTCTGTGAGGACACTACTGAGACAAGCAGATAGGTGCAAAGATGAAAAGTCTAGACCTTCTAAGATCCGAAGCCAAACACAAGACTGCACAGGCTGCCGGCTTACTGGTTAGGCCTAAATCATAGCAGGAGACAGAGCAGAGCCGAGGGGGCTAAAGAGGCCTGGGTTTGAATCCCAGCTCTGCAATCTGAGAATTGGGTGATTCTGGGCAAGTTTATTTCACTTTGCTGAAGGCTCCTTCTCCTCATTTGTCAACTGGGAATAAGTCCTGGGATGGCTGTGAGGTTAGACAAAGCGTCTGGCCTCCTTAGGCCCCCCCAAAGGGGACCCCGTCTGCACAGTCCTGAGAGGGATTTCAGGCAAGCCGAGCGTGGTTGGCAGGGGCACCGTATCTGACCCGTGTTTGCACCTTGGCTTTGACACTGGCTGCTGTGTGAGCTTGGGCCCTTCGGAGCCTCAGTTTCTCATCTGTAAGATGGGGCTAAAAAAGACAAGGTAGTCAGTGTGCCTGCCTGGAGGAGACCACGGTAACAAGATACTCTCTCTGTTCTGGTTGCCCCTCCTCTCCTCCTGTGACCCTCAGGGGGGTGGGCTCAGTAGGCCCGTCTGAATCATCCACACCCGTCTCTGCTGGACACCGTTCTAACTTACACACTGGAAACCTGCGCCCGCCTCCCCCGGGAGCTTTCAAGGCTGTTTCTTGGGCCCCAGCGCAAAGGTTCTGAGAAGCCTTGTCAGGGTGCAGCCTGAGCAATGGGATTTTACGGCTCCCGTGGTAATTTTTAACGTGTGGACAAGGTTGAGAATTGCCAGAATATTCTTCAAAGGCCCAAACTTGCCAGAGGCCCTGTCTTTACCCAGGGTCAGAGCTACTCCGGGCTCTTCACTGGGGATCTCAAATGCGGGGAGCAAAGCCAAGTTCTCTCCTGTTCAATCAAGTGCTTTCCATAAAGCTCCCGGTTTGCTTAAATAATTCATGGCCATTTCTTCCCTTGAAGCCTCAACTGCAGCGTGCCCTGAGGGCAGGGAGCCAGGCTGTTCACTGACTTCATGTTTACCCTGCAAGGGATGGCAGAAATGTAGGAAGGCCTTTCCAGGCAGCATCCCCTGCGCAGGCTTGACACTGATCCTCTGACACTGGCTGTGGTCTAAGCTCAGCCGGAACTGAATCTGGAGCTGAGACTCAGCCTGAGAAGTAGCTGCTTCAGGACCAAGGTCTTGGTGCTGGGTGGCCAGGTGGGAAAAACTCATCACCAAGCCCACAGTTGAAAAGTTCCATGGCTGTGAAGGTCTGCTTCAATGCATTTCCTTTAAGCACTACTGTTCCTGGCCAGACTCATGCAATCATAGGGTAGTTAGAGATCACTCATCCATCTGTCCAACTGTTCATACTCATCCATCCACCATATCCACTTACCCATCCATCCTTCCACCTGCCTATCTACGCATCCACCCACCCATCCATCCTTCCACCCACATATCCGCCCACCCATCCCTCCATCCATCCACCCATCCTTCCAACCATCCATTGATGCACCCACTTTCCCTCCCTTCCTTCCTTCTACCTACACATCTACCCATCCATCTCTTCACACATCCACTCATCCTTCCACCCATCCACTGATCTACCCATCCTACCATCCATCCTACCATCCATCCATCCATCCATCTAACTCTCCTACCATCCTACCATCCATCCATCCCTTCAGCAGTCATGGGCTCATTTGTTCACAAAATAGTCAGTGTGTGTTTGCTATGTTCCAGGCATGTTTTAGGAGTGAGGCAGATACAGTGAATGACTAGACAAGATCTTTGCTTCTTGACAGAAGCATTCTATTTGGGGAAGACAGATAATGAGCAAGTAAACAAATATGTGCACATGATAATTTTCAGTGCTCATAAAGGCAAAGAAGAGAATAAATTTGGGGTTTGTGACGGGGGGTGGCAAAAGGCCAATTTCTAGTGGCATTTGAGTTGACCAATGAATGGGGCACAGCCATTTGAATGATATTCCATGTAGAAAAGACAGCAAGTACCAAAGCCCCAACATGGGAATGAGTTTGGTGTGTCTGTGGAAGGCTGGGGACCACAGCGGACAGCAAAGGGGAAAGAGTTCAAAGTGATTGGTAGGTCTAGATCAGGTGGGCAAAGGTGAAGAGTCACCTCCAAATATAAAGGAGCCAGTTCTTCTGGCTGCTGTGTGGAGAACTGACGTAGACGGGCAGGGGAGCAAGAAGTCTAGTTTAGGGGACATAAGACCTCAGACCAACATGGCAGCGAAGTAAATTGAACTTGTTCAACTTACTTTAGGAGGAAACCGAGGCCTGGAGTCTACCCAGGGCCTTTTCCTTACTTAGGCTCAGAAGTGTCTATCAATGGGCTGATGGGTAACTACCTTTCCACTAGCTCAGGCTGACCAACCTCCTCTTCCACCCTGAGGTCTCCCCCTCTTTGCAGACACCGTCTCAGAGTCCCATCCCTTGTTCAGTTCACACCCTAGGGACAGACCAGCAGGGGTGAGGGACCGTGGGGGCAGCACTGGGACTGGCGTAGAAGATCTGGCTCTAGCTCCCTCTCTGTCCTGTGTCCTGGGGCTTTGAGCAGGTGTCTTCCCCTCTCTGGGGCCTTGGTTTCCATCCACATAGAGAGAAGAAGCAGGACTAGAAGCCCCACCGTGGGAGGCCCCTCCCTGTTTGGACGTGCTAATTACATCACCTCTGCTTCACCAGGAAGTCAGCTGAGGCTCTTGCTTTGGTGGCCTCACTTGGGGGCTCCCAGGCCACCAGCTGACTCTGCTCTGGGCTCTGACACATTGACTGGAGCCCACATACCATGGTTTCTGAAGCAGACTGACTGCCACTTCCTGTGACACCTTGGACAAATGACTTTACCTCCCTGAGCCTGGGTTTTACCTCTGTAAAATGAGGAGGCCAACACAGCCCTAATTTCAAGGTGTTCGAGAAGAGACATGAGCTGAGTGTGCAAAGCAACTGGCCGGGGAGGAGACAAACGGTCTTGTCCTTCTGGCTAGCTCACCATGGTGGGGGGCTGAGGTGGTGAGCAGGCCCCCCCGCACCCAGGGGCCTGTGCCAGAGCCGGTGGTGAGTGACCAACCGCCCGTGAAGAATCAGGCCCTTGTCTTACCTCCAAGGCTTCGTAGTACATATCTCTAGCCTCCACATCTGTCTTGGCCGACATCAACCAGGATTTGATCAAATATTCATAAAAACTGTCCCCGAGTCCTCCAACCGAGACGTGGTCTGTGACGGGAAAGAGGACAGGAAAATTATTTCCAGTTGCTGAGGTCGCCAGGCAGGCCTCACCGAGGCACTCGCTGGGCTGCGAGCCTCATGGGCTGGGCTCTGTGGTCCCCCTCCCCACCTCCCCCAGCGCTGGGTGCTGGTGGGGAGCACGCTTTGATTAGCAGCCCCTGAGCCCTGAGAGAACAGGGGCTGGAAGGAAGGCACAGCCTGGGTCTCAGGGAACCCAGGGCCACCTTGAGCACGATCATCCAGCACACAAGTGCACGGGCTCACGCAGGTGTATAAATCATGTCGCTTTAGCAGACCAAGGACGGCAGGCCCTCTGGTTATTCACTGTAAATGAGTTGCATTTCTTTAAAAAGATAATCTGGTGGCAGGGAGTTCAGAGATTTTTATTACCCAGTGACAAACATGGTAATTAATGCTGGGCAGGTTCATAAAAGGCCACGGAAAGGAGGAACAGGAGCCTTAATTTAGTCACAGGACAGAACCACTTGGAAAAACCGAGCTTAAGTTGAGTAGATTAGTATAAATGGAGTTTCCAAGGAGCTGGGTGGCGGGGAAAGAATTGGGTTTTGAAGCGCCCCTCTTTGTCCTGGGGGGCATCTGCCTGGAGTTAGCCACGGAGGAGAACCGTGAAGCTGTGGCTGAATGAGGAGGTGACTCCACTCAGGCTGTCCCAGGAGAAAGGGCAAACGTGCGCTTAACCAGAGCAGCAAGACGGAAATCGCTTTGCTCACGTGCTTTAAAAATTAACGACAAGGAAACATAAAGATGTTTAATAGATAAACAAAGAGCAAACCTCAGTTCCCTGTTAAGATTCACTTAAGCAGAAAGAGAGAGGAAGGAAAACGGGGGTGCAGATTCAGGCAGGAAAGGAGTGATAGGGAAGTTATTTAACGCTCTTCTGGACAAAGTGGGGATGGGAAGACAGAAGGCCGAAGGGCAGGCAGCTCTCCGAGCTCTGGGAGGCTCTGCGAGGCTCAATCTCATCTGTGCTTGGTGCCAGCAGGAGCCTGGGGAATTATCTTGGCCATAAAGTCACAGGGGCAGGAGGGGCTAGGTTTCCAGCAGGAGCAGGGGCCTGGGCCCGGGACACAGCCCTAACCCCTCCTCTCCAAGCTGCAATTTCTGTGGTTGTGAATGGGCTTTGAATCCAGATGATTTAAGGAGAGAAAAGGATACGAACACACTTAGCTTATGCGAGTTGGGAATGCTGTCAGATGCTGGAAAAATACACAATTACCAAAAAGTCTCGGCAAAAACCACAGAAACCCTGAAATGAGCCCAGATACGAAACCCAGGGGAGAAGGGAGGTAGGCACCCAGGTGAGCAGAACTTGATAGCCTTCCCTCTGTTCTGTAGCAGGCCTCACATCCATATTTTTTAATTAATTTTTTAAATGTTTATTTATTTTTGAGAAACAGACAGCGTCAGCAGGGGAGGGGCAGAGAGAGAGAAACACAGAATCCCAAGCAGGCTCCAGGCTCCGAGCTGTCAGCACAGAGCTCAATGCGGGGCTCAAACTCATGAACTGCAAGATCATGACCTGAGCCAAAGTCAGAGGCTTAACCAACTGAGTCACCCAGGTGCCCCTGATTAATATCTTATTATCATGAAAGAGTTTTCTGTATGCAACCGACTTTGCTCAGCCTTGTAAGCTCTGACACAGCCTAAAAAGAAAGTTATGCTTCTCAGTGGGGTGGGGGGGTAATCTGCCAAGGTCGCTGTTGGGACTGGGAAGCCACGCCCCTCTCCCTCCCTTTATGGCTTTTGCTGCATGGTCCTGGAGCAAGGGGGCCAGCAGCGGGCCGTTTATCTCTTTACCCAGTCGGGCCTTGCAATTAAAAGCAGTAACAGTTATTGAACTGTCTCTTCCCAGGGCCATAATCCGTAATTCAAACCTTCATCTTCTTCCCACACTTTTAGATTTGGCGATATGTTTTGGTTAAAAATACTTTGCATTTCTGTAAGTGGTTTTTGTAGGAGGCCACCTGGGAGTGAGGTCATCATCAGGGAAAATTCCCAGGTCGAATTTTCTGGGCCTTCTGGACCTGTTATCCCAGAGACTCAGAGGTGGGAGCCCCGCTGTGGCCCTGACCATATATTTTTACTGACAGGCACTCAGCATCTTTCAGAACAACACATATCATCTTTGGAAGACGAACTGAAATCCATTTCCTGTTGCTCTGACCATTACTCCCACACCCCTCCGTGGTGCACAAAGACATATCTGTAGCTCTCCTCCAATTTGCAGGGGAGGAAACCAAGGCTGTGAATTCCCCACAGCCATGCAGTCATTAGACTCATATCTACTTTGCTCCCGAGCCCTTGCTGATGTCGTAACAACTGGGGCTGTAGGCAGGGGAAAGGGAGGTGGGTCTTTGAGCAGAAATGGTGGAGGGAGGGGAGGGGTGCTCTGGGAAGCCCCTAGAGGCAGAGCCCAAGGAACCTGCCACCAATTTGTGCTATGACCTCCTAATCAAGGCCTCTTGACAAGAGAGCCATGACAGGGCCCTGGGAGACTTTTCAAAACTCTCCAGCCTACACAGCCCCCCGAACCCCATTCTGTCTCAGCGGCTGGAGCTGGGGGCGGTAAATGAGGCTCCAGGGGTGACTCACACCTGTCCTGTGGAGGAACAAGCCACTGAACAGAGGAGAGCAGGAAATCCCAGGCCCAGTTCTTGTAGGTGTAAGATACAGTGGTGAATTCATAATTTTTGTACTGCTGTATAGTTGGGCTCCACATAAGAATTTAAAAAAAAAAAGAAAAAAGATTAAAGCTGGGGGAGGGGGCAGCAGATCAAAGGGGCTGGGAGAGGATCCATGGTCTTTCTTGGGGCCGCTTCCGAAGTAGACGGTGCTCTGTGACACTGCCACAAGTTTGGGGGTGACGAGGGAGGCTTCAGTAGCACCCCGAGAGATGGAAGGCTGGAGACAGCGGATGTGTGGGGGCCGCCCTAGATGGCAGCCACCACACCCGTCACAATGGCAATGACAGCAGTGAAGACTCCCCACAAGCCTGGCAGGACGGGTGGTGTCCAGAAGCACAGAGCAAACGCCTCGCTGGCATTCGGCTCTGATGAACATGTCCCTCGTCCCTTAGCCCAGGTGCCTTGCACCAGATGTTGGCGGCAATCAGTGAAGGCAGGGTGTGTGTGTGTGTGTGTGTGTGTGTGTTGGGGGGCGCCAGTGGCATCTCTATACTCACGTTGCATCCAGTTCCCGCTCACTGGGCTGAGGAAGTTGGGGTAGAGGCCGAAGGGCTTGTCAATCTTCCTAAGGACCTTCCGGATGTTCCTGACCTGCCAAGAAACGGACAGCAGACGCACCTTCACTTTCTGGGAGGAGCCAGTGACTTTCAGCCGATGAGGACGGAGGCAGCTTGTTGGGCTCCACACAGGAAACCGCTCCAAGGAGGCAGGAAGGAGAGCTTCATGACCAACGGCAGGCCCCAGCCCGGAGGTGGCAAGACGGGGCCCACGGGACACGGACACCGTGGGGCCTAGCCACCGCCTCTGCACTGACCACTCTGCCTGGGGCCCTGCTAGGCCCCCATGCTCCCTTCGCTTCACCCCTTCCTCACTGTGCATCGCTTTGGGGGATGGGCCTTTTCAGGAGCGGGTGGTTCACATACCTGACAATAGTTCACTTTTAAGTTAAAACTGCCTTTTTCATAGGTCAGAATGGTCAGGTGCCGGCTCTTTCACGTGGTTCAGCCCAGTAATGTGTTATTTTCTCTGACACCACAGGAACCTTTCCAGAGGAAAGGCCTGGGCCTCTCGGCACCCCTCTGCCCTCAGAGGCATCTCGGGGCTTTACCAACAACTACCACCACAGCAGCGGCTAACATTTCTCAGTTCTTCCGAGCCAGGCCCCACTGGAAATACCTTCCCTCCAACCCTTAGAATAACCTCTGTGGTGTTATCTCAGGGCATGCCTGAACCTCAGAGTTTCAGTGACTTGCCCGTGGCCGCTCAGTTCACAGAGTGGCAGGGCCAGGACACGAGGCAGGTCTTGGCTGACCACAGAGGGCCACCCCCGTGTCCAACACAAGTCGGGGCAGGGCCTGTGCAGTGCATGTAGGTGAGGCCACCCCGGCTGGAGCAAGAGGAGGCTAGACTTGCAACCTTTGGGGCTACAAAGGGCGAGAAGCGAGAAGCGGGAAGGCTTCGCCCCCTGGGGTCTGCTCTCCGGCAGTGCACGAAATCTTTCCAGCACGGAATCCACCAGAACAGAAAGGGCCCTGGGAACGTACTCTATCATGCTCGCAGATCTATCTACAAGACGGGGAGCGGGGAGAGCAGCCTTTTAGCTGTCAGACCCTCCGTTCCAGGGGACAGCACTTTGCTTTGCCACATGAGGTTCGTATCCATTTATGTTAACGGAGTCCATTATGGGGGACAGGAATGTGCTTGTACCTGAGTTATTCTCGACTGTCCTGGTGGTGAGCAGTGAAGCAGGCTAAATGAGCTCCCCTGGAGGGTGCGGGTGCTTCTAGAATTTGGGCCAATTTGTTGACTGCCAATAATCGCCTCTGTGGGAGGCATGATTGGGGGATGAAAATAGCCAGAGAATGTAAATGGAGAGAGAGAGAGACAGGCAGATGGACTCGCGGGGGGAAAGCCTGAAGCCTGCTAGACTAATCTGGTCTTGAAACAGCGTGGGCTTCAGAATCAGGAAGTCCTGGGCTTGATTCCTGGCTTTATCACTTACCGGCTGGATGACCTCGGACAAGTCACTTAACCTCCGAGTCTCAGTTTCCTCCTCTATAAAATGCGGACAGCAAGAGGACCCACCTCAGGGTTTGGAGGGGTGATCAGAGATACTGTAAGGTACCCAACACATAGTAGGTGCTCGGGCAGTGGTAGCTAGTTTGCCCAGACTAGCCAGGGACTAGAGTGAGCTCCCTGTCCCTCTCCATCTTGAGCCAGTCACGACCTTCCCAGAGGAGTTTGGCCCAACAGCAAAGGGAACATGGAGGCTGGGGGAGGGAGGGCTTGGAGGTAGGAAAAAGGGATCAGAAAATAAGACCCATTAGGGACCATGGGCTTTCAAGGTGGGGTATCGTGGGGTGGCAGAGTCCTCCCAGTTCAAGGGAAAGCTTCTGCAGTGCAGGTCTGACATGACAGGCCTTGTAAGGGAGGTGGAGTAGTGAGCCCCAACACAGAGGAAGAAACCAAGGGGCTTTTGCACTTCCCAAGAATGCTCAGAGGGAGTCCCACACCGAATAAACAGTTTGCCTTAACCCAGGATCACAAAGCACATGGGTGCTTATTATAAATGCAGATTCCTGGGCCTGGCTGGATCCTGTGTTTCCTACTGGAGTGCCGGGTGATGCTCTGAGGATGGGTGGTGGACCTGACCCTGGGAGCCAGTGGGTGGCGGGGGGAGCCTGAGCTCTTCCTGTGCTCCTGGATCCAACGTTCAGAGCAGGGAAGGCTTTGGGAGCGGGGACCTCCAAAGGGTTCTCCCTGGAGGGGGGACCTTATCTCCCAGGGCAGGAGTCAGGAAGGGACAACTGCCGATGAGACCGAATGCCACCTGAGGACGGCCTGTGTACACGTCCCCTCCTCAGGGTTGGGGTTAGACCCGCCGAGACACTTGCAGGCGGTTGGACTGCCAAGGGCTGTAACGCGGAGGACCTGCTTCCTCCGGAGGGCTTCACAGAGGGGCAGGAGCGACAGCTGTCAGGCTGGACGACAGCCTGGATGCTGGCTCTCAGCACCCGCTGTGGCCTCAGCCAGCCCGGCAACAGCAAGGGAGGACAGACGGGTGCCTCTGCTGCCCAGTGTGGCCGCACTGCCAGCCTGCTGACAACACGGGCTCGGCGGGCATCTGCAAGCAAAAGGCAGGCAGGCCGATCTCACAAGGAGAACTGTCTCTGGAAAGGGGACTTTTGCGCCCGGTGGCCAATTCCCGCCCAGGCGAGCTGGTGCCTGGATTCCCGCTGTTGCACTTTCTCCGGATCTGATGGCAGCAGTGAAAACCTCGCCGGTGGCCCCACCTCCTCCCTGCCCTGGCCGGCCCTGATTACTCCCTGCGCCCGCCTTCCGTGCCACCTGGCTTTGGGCACACTCAGGGCTTCCCTGAGCAGCCACGGGCTGTCTTAGTGGTGGCAGGACGCCTTCCAGGTCCCCGCCAGCCACCCTGCTCATCACGGACCCACTTTCCCATGGTGCTCCCAGTGCGGAGCCCGGGGAGGAGCTGGGAAAAGACTTGCCTTTTCTGCGAACACCTGGTTGCCAGAGAGCTCGGTGAGGTGCAAGAACTCCAAGTGCAGGGATCCGAACTCCGCCAGGATGCTGCTGCTGCCTGCCATGGCCCAGCCCCAGCTCCGGTTGGAGCTGCTGTGGAAAGACAGAAGCACCTGTCATCCCCCGTCTGTGGGGCTGGCTCCCCTGCTGAGAGTGGCAGGATTGCTTGGTGGCAGAATCACCCGCTGGTGCCAGGCCATCTGATCTCGGGTGCTCCTCCCCAGGGGTCAGTATTGTCGATAGCCCCATTCCATGGATGAGGACACTGAGGTCACTGAACTGAATCGCTGCAGGTGATTTGAAGCCAGGCCTGTCTGTCTGCGCAACTCTTTGTTTCTGTTGTCAGGCAGCCCCTGTGAGGCTTGCAGGCTCAAGGACGGCAGCAGAGCTGCCTGGATGACCAAGACCTGGCCTCCAAGTTAAGCTAAGTTTACAGGTGAATCGATCACCATGACCCGACAGAACCCTTTCTGTCCTCCGGCTGAAGGCAAGCCGGCCGCTTCACAGTCTGTGGTGGTGGCTGTGGAGGGTAAACTGCTGTGGCTGGGCTCCAAATGGGACCCCTCGGGCCCCTCCCTCCTCCCCCACTGTCAGTGCTGCCCAAGGGCACACAATGACTCCTGCCTGGAATCTTGTGGAACCCACACCTGACAGGCAGGGGGTCAGGAGCTGCTGGACCCCGAGGAGGCCCGAGGTTGGGAATGAAAGGAACAGGGGCTCTCGGAGCAAAGGCTTCCTCGGCGGTCGATCACGCGTGTCTCAAGAACACCTTAGATCCTAGCGTGGCCCCGTGACCTTGCGGGAGAAGGCCGTCAACGAACCCCTTCCAGGTCCTGGTGCTTCTCAGGAGCAGCAGGGCAGAGTCTCGGGTAACCATCCCATCTGCCTCTTTCACGGATGAGGACGAGGCCTCTCGAGCACACGGTTAGGGGGAGCGCCTGGGACCCGAGGCTGGCCTGACAGAGGACAGAGCTTGTCCTAACTGCCATGTGGGCTGCTTCTCTTTTAATTACATGAGAAGTAAGGCTGCTGCCTGGAAATGCGCTTTCACTCAAATCTCCCTGGTACCTGTGGCCAGGGGGCAAGGGTCAAGTGTGTTAGCTGAGGGGCATTGGGCCAACCACCCCCTCCATGTACACCTTAGTTCCTGCGTCATCAAACTGGGCAAGAGTAATTGGTCTTGGTCTCTGTTCCTAGGTCTTTTGTGGGGCGGAGAGGGAGGAGAAAAGTGCAGAACAGGAGCGGCCTTGGGCAAACTGCTGCGTCTCCCTGTGCCTTAGTTCCCTCACATGTATCATGATGATCTTTCCTGTGGGACACAGCAGGTGGAGTGAGCGCTCCCTATTTGTAGGGCCTCCAAGGTGCAGGCTGAGGGGGCTGGCTCTACCTTGGCCCTCTGCTTCCTTGCTGGGATAGCTCTACCTTCCCAGGAACTGGCCTCTGTCTGTCTGTCTCCCAAAGACAAGACCAAGGAAGGCAGGCATGGGAGACAGTGGGTTTAGGGGGTCATGGTTTGCCATCCGAGGGGCACTCCTTTTCCTGGGGTGGGCTGGGGCTCTTCTGAGGCGGCCCCTCTCCTCTCTGAACTCCATTATCTGGCCTGGATATAGTTTCTGAAGTCAAACTCATTAGTCTCAACTTCCAGAAACAGACGGAGGGCTCCCGTTTTAAGATCTTATGGAGCAAGTGGCTCAATAAACGGAGACAAGAAGCCCCTCCTTCCTGTCTCCCCCTCCTTGGAATTTCCCTGACTTGGGGGCAGGGGGCAGGTAGGGAGAGACGGGTTGCACAGAGAGGGGAGACTTGGCTCCCACATTATAAATAAAACAGCTTCTGTTTATTGAGCCACTAAAGATACCAGGCACTGGGCCAAGCTGTTTGCATCTTGACTTCATTTAAAGCCCACAAGGTAAAGTGTCATTAATACCAATATGCAAAGAGGAAACTGAGGCTCAGAGAGGGAAGTAAGTTACTGGAAGGTAGGAGCCGGTAGGTGGTGGAGGCCGGATCCAGACCTGGCCCCACACATCCCCTAACGGTCTCCCATCCACATGGCCCCACATTGACCCAGAGGGAAGGGGAAGTGTCCCTCTCTGTCCCTCTTCCTTCCAGGCCAAGTGAGACCTCTCTTTCCAGCTTTCTCAGTGGGAGCCGTGGGGACCCACAGAGGGTTTCTTTAATAATGGATGCTTCCTGCCCTGGCAAAGAAATTCAAGGTCAAAAAAGGCACTAGTCACCCAGCGGCCTTTTGTTCTCATTTTCCTCCACATGAGCTTCTCCTTCCTCTCCCCTCCCTCCCAACAATCACCCTCCCGGGTGGGCTTCCTGCCGCGGAACCAGCCTGGCAGACGGGCACACCAGTGCTGGCCAGAGGGGGGCAGCGGGCATTCGCCTGCCCTCTCCCCTGCTTGCCTTCCACGCCGGCTCCTGCCTCCCCTGGCTAGGCAACTCTGGGCAGGTCGGTTGATCTCTCTAGACCTCAGTTTCCCCATCTGTTAAATGACAGTACCCACACTGCATAGCGTTACTGTTGAGTTGTAAATTAGGCAGGTAATTACTATCATTTTTAACATTATGTAATTATGCACATATAAATTATGTTTATAGTTTATTAAAATTATTGCTCGTTTGAGTTCCTGAGTTCCTGATGGGTGCCAGGCAGCTGTAGCATCTAATTTTATCTTCACAGCCAACTTCAGAGGTAGATCCCACGATTCTGATTTCAGACTCAGAGAAGGGGAGACACTTCTCCAAGGTCACAGAGTAAGCGACAGAACTGGTAGTGGTGAATCGGAATCGGAATCCACATCCTAGGTACTGTGTGCCCCAAATGCCTGCGTTCTAGGGCAGCATTCAGAGGCCAGAAGGTGTTTTGTTCAGCCCCCCGACGCAATGGGCTAACCGAAGCTCTGTCCTCTGCCCCCCTCCGGGTCTCTGAAGCCTGCACGTGTGTCTATAGCCTGTGGTCTCTCGGCTGGTGGAAGGGGCTGCCCATCCCGGCATGGCAGAAACTCCCACGTGTCTGCGTGTGTCTGTGTGTGCGCTCATGCGTCTGGTACAGTTGTTAACTTTGGAGCCAGGCAGACCTGAACTCTAACTTTACTCGACTGCTGTGTGACCTCGGGTAAGTTACCTCACCTCTCTCAGCCTCAGTGTCTTCACTGGTGAAACGGGGTCTGTGTGGTCACGGTGAGGGTGAAAAGAGAGAATCCATATCATGTGTTCACATTGCGTGTGGCGCACAGTGCTGCTCGCTCAACATCAGCACCTATGAAGGCGTGTATATGTGCGTGTGGCCAGAGTGTGCATCTGGAAGTGTGTATTCGTGTGTGAGGGCATGGACACAAGACAGTGTGACACAGGTGGGCCTGTGTATCTCCGCCTGTATGATTCAGGTGCGCAGCAGTCTAGTGTGTCAGAGAGATTAGTCCTTGGACTGACCACTGCCACTCAGTGGTGCCTGCAGGTCACAGGTCACAGCTGTCCCTGCCTCTGCCTCCCAGGCAGAAGGAGCAGTCACGCTCACTGCGGCAGAGCCTAGTTATGTACCCCTCCTGCTGGGACCCCGTCTGGCCCTTCCTCGCAGAGCTGCCCACAGAGAGCCCTGTCCAGGGCAGGGATGGCAGTGTGCGCCCCAGCCCCCACCAGCTGGCCCTCTCCAAAGAGCAAACTCAGCACGACGCAGGCCGGGCCATACTCATCCCTGACGTTTGTTCCCCCCGGGGTTGGAACCGGGATGCAGTTTTAGCAACAGACTCTCTTACCCAGAAAATGAAAGGGAGGTGTTGCCAGGAAATATGCATATACATACATATGTATACAGTGCTGGCAGCGTGCAAATAGCCTAAAAATAAATGCATTTTTTTTTAAACAGAAATGTTAGGATCTGTGTCGCATCCGGTCCCGGCTCTGAGGGACAGGGGTGAGGCAGACAGCCCTGTGGGGCTGTGGTGCAGGGCTGGGGGGCAGGCAGCGCCAGGTGCAGAGGAGGGAAGGACGGCTGAGCTGAGGTCCAATCCCAGACCCAGGCAGCGAGGTCGAGGCACTAGCCCTGGGAGAGAAGGCCACAAAGACGCCGTGTTTGTGTCTCCTCCGTGACAGTTGGCTGTGTGTCTCCAGGATCAGTGTTTGTGGGAAAGGAATCTGAGCGGAGCTCCAGGTGTCTGGCTCTGAGACATCAACCCCGGCACTGAGGACGGGCCTCGGTTGGCGCTGAGGGCCCCTCTGCGGCCTCTGGTGAGATTTATGTGCTGTCACACCCCAGGAACGCTTTCCAATCAGGCAGTAAGCGAAGTGGCAGAGGACACAAGTCCCTTATCTTTTGGGAGGCCCAAAGGCAGGCTGACCAGAAGAGCGGGACCTCCCCAGGACAGAGAAAGAGCTGACATTAGACCAGAGCCCAGCGCCCCTGCCTCCCGGGAGGCACCGTCCTTCCCTCCCTGGCAGCTGGCTGGAGCCACTGCTGGACTGAGTCCTAAAGGGAGACATCACTTCAGGGCGCCCCTGGGCGACTCAGTCAGTCAACTGCCTGACTCTTGGTTTCGGCTAGGTCATGATCTCAGGGTTCATGAGTTGGAGCCCCACATTGGGCTCTGTGCTGATGGTGCAGAGCCCGCTTGGGATTCTCTCTTTCCCTCTCTCTCTGCCTCTCCCCTGCACTCTTTCTCTCTTTCTCGCTCTCTCCCAAATACATAAGCTTAAAAAAAAATCTTTGAGTTAAACAAACACAAAGACCTCACGTAAGGGAAGTCTGGTGAGGTGGAATCGGGGTTCTCAGAGAACCTCGCGAATGGCCCCGGGGAGCTCCTGGGTGCCTCCTTCTCTGTCTCCCAGAGGTCTGCTCCTGGCACGGGTGGGGGGTGGGGGCAGCAAGGGTCTTGTCTACAGGAGGGCCAGGCAGGTGTACAGAGCAGAGCTTTCAATCTGTAATGAAACAGGTTTAAATCTTAGCCCCAATTACCTATTAGCTGTAAGTCTTTGGGCGAGTTACTTTCTCTGAGACTCTGCTTGAATAATGGGGATAATATAATATCTGCCCTCAAAGGGGTGCTGTGAGGGGTACTTTGGTGAGGCAATGTATGGAAACCCTTAGCACAAGGCCAGGCACACAGAATTGCCCAATAAGTGGTAGGAACCGTGCCATTGACCTTTTATCCTGCACACAGTAACTGGCACGGGTATTTGTTGAAGGAGTGAGCAAAGAATGGGGCAGGGACCCTGCCTTCGAGAAGCTCCCAGGCCAGTAGGGATCAGGAAGAGGCATGTGACAAGGCCATAAGGAAGCAGACAGAGTGCCTGGAGGCCAGGAGAGGCTGAAATGCTTCTGGCTTAATGGCACAGGTAGGATATCAGCCAGGCTCTGCTGGCCAGGGGAGCTGGGAAAGGAAGGCGACTGGTGGAGGGACAGAGTGAGCGAAGGCAAGACTATGGGGCACACTGGGGGTCCCCAGGAGCTAGACTCCTGCTCCTGAAGATTCACAGATCATGAAGCTGGCTGGCCATTAGTTCTCTTGACTCTGACCCTGTCCTTTCCCTTCTCTGCGTCTCAGTCGCCACACCTGGAAAGTGAGTGGATATAAACACACTCCCGTCCCCACGAGAGGGAAGGGTAGCAGTGTGTGTGTGGGGGGCAGGGAGGCACCCCACGGGCTTTGGAGCTGGACCCAGCTGCAGATCCCTGCTCTACTCTTCTCTAATTGTATCACCCAAGGTCCCCTCTGCTCTGGCATTCTGTGACTCAGTGACTACCCAGAAAGTCTAGTTCGCACACTGAATTAAGCAACAGATCAGGAAGGAAAATCATGGAAGGAGCCATAAGAATCAATGTTATAATACGAGCCAGTAGAACGAAGTATTACCTGTGGTTTCTTTGATTAGTGGAACCACATGGGAGTTTTCTGGTCTTATCTAACACTTTTGGTGTAATCTACATTTTCTGCAATGAGAACTTGTTATTTTTAAAAGGGGGGGGGGGAGTTCCCATAAGAATGATTAAAAATGGAGTTGGAAGTCCTGGGTTTGTGTCCGAGAATGGTCAGTCAGTCACTGGCTTATGTGACCTTGGCCAGGGCCTTTAATCCTTGGAGTCTGAGCTCCCGTGACCTTTACGTCCCCCAGTAGCCCTTCTGGGTTCTGACACTGGGTTCCTGAGACCCAGCCCTGCGGGGGGCCTAGGATGGGGGGTTGGCAGACCAGAGGTCCCCCTGCTCAGAGTCTCGAGACCCCATAGCACTTTGGGGTACCTCCTCATGGCAGGAGGGTATGATGTGTCTATTGGCTCCTGACTCTAGCTGGGGATGGAGGTGAATGGGGTACACCTGTAAGGCTGTGAGTCCAGGCAGTGTTGGGGGGCGATCTCAGAACAGCTGTCCCCTCCCTACCTTGGGAAGATCAGACCTTATAAATCCTAAGACCCAGGTCTGGTGACAAACATCGGCCCTGGAGAGCCCTTGGCTAAGGCTACCTGCGCCACTGGCTCGCTGTGATTCCCAAGGCGGGCACTGTCCTCTCCCTGTGCCTCAGTTTTCACACAGAAGCAGCCAAAGCCACAGGTGGGAAACCAGAAAATGTCCTACCTTTTGAAGTTCACAACCCCTTTGGGGATTCCCGTCGGGGTGTTGAAGGCGGGCAGAAGTTTCTCTCCCAGCTTGATGGCCTTGATCCGGAATACCTGTAAAGGAAGAGGCACAGGGCACCATGAGTGGGGTCAGATGGGTGCCACTGCTTCGGGAAGCTGTTCCCCCCCCACCCCCCGCCAGGCGGGTGAACCCAGGAGCTGCCAGCCCCCAATGGGAGGTGGCGCTGTGTCGGGCTCTGGAGTCAGACAGGCTTGGATGTGAACGGGGCTCCTTGAGCTCCTGGTGACATGGCTGTAGACGAGGCACCTCTCTCTGAGCCTCAGTTTCCTTCCTTATAAAACAAAGCCAATACTGCCTTCCTCAGAGGCTGCTGGGAGGAACGGAAATTAGGTAATAGCTGTAAAGACCTCACGGCAGTGTCAGGATTCTGAGGAAGGCTCAGTGATTCTACCTGTGCTCGGGGTGGCTGCCGGGAGGGTGAAGTAGCCAGGGCCGCCATCACCAACAGACCGGGATGCCCCAGGCTGGGTACGGGGCAAGTGCATTTGAACAGGATGTGAGGAGCACTGGACTAGGAGTCCTGCCCTGCCCTGGGTTCAATCCCTGCCTCAGTTTGGCTGCTGTGTGCTTCCCAGCAAAGCACTGCCGTCCCACGTGTAAATCCAGTGGCGGGACCTTTCCTCCCTGACATTCCGAATCTGTCCACCGTTCCCATTTTACAGATGGGAATGGCTAAACTACTGATATGATGGCAAAGGAGCCATAATGGGGGTCCCAGGCCTCAGGGCCCTGCTAGAGGCTCCGACCCCTTTTAGACTGTTCTACTGACTAGTTCAAAGCACTTGTGACTTTCTGACGCCACAGTTTCCCTCTTAGGAATTTATTCTAAGTAAATAAGTAATCAAGGATGTTGTAAAGATTTAACTTTATGCCTATTTTGTCCGGTATTCATAATAGCGGGAAACATGAAAATATTCTAAGTATCAAACAATAGGGAAGTGGTGAAATGATGACTTGCCCATGCAACAGAACACCATGTGGCCACTCGCATCATTATTTAATAGCAAAAATAGGGTTTCTAGTTCGTTAAAAGAAAAATATACTTTGAAATAGTGTAATTCAACTTTAGTAGAAATCACACGCACACGAACACGGGAGGAAAGGTTGGGAAGGAAATACACCAAAGTATTAACAATGGTCTCCTAGGAGTAGGGGGTAGGCTCGTGGGGGACTTCTGCTTCCTTCATTTGGCTTCTCTCTATTTCTGGGCTTTTTTTTTTTTTCCATAACAAAAACAAGCCCACAGTAAATAGTATTTATTTTTTAAAACGGGACTATTCCGGGTGGTACAACACATGTTTCCTTTCCTTTCCGGAGCTGGAGGGTGACCCAGTCTGTTGACCCCCTGAGTGTTGCAAAACAAAGTCATCTTGAGTTCCCGACTCCAATATGCGTGATATGTGGGCTGAGGCAGCTGTGGAGGGCCTGGCCGTGGTGGGGGGTTGCCGGTACCGGCCACTGTGGTTGTTGCTGGAAGGGAAGAGCTGCACCTGGGGCCTGGCCGTGACGGGGACAGAAGGGGATAGTGTCCAGTGCCAGACAGTGGGTCCCAGCAGTGAGCACAGAGACCAGTCACACCACAGTCCCTGGAGGAGCCTGTCTGGAACAGAGATTCCAAAGCCCTGCCCCACAAGCCACTGGTTTAGCATCAACAAAGGGCTCTCATCTGAGCTCCTGACATCATCCCCTGACCCCTGGGAGGCTGCACACTGAGGTGCAGAGGAACCCTCCGGAACCGGAATCCGAGGCTGAGGCTCTAGGCAGCTGACTGGCTGTCTTCTGCCCTGAGGACTCCTAACTAAATCTTCTTCTCTTTTATTTTTTTAATGTTTTATTTATTTTTGAGAGAGAGTGAGAGACAGAGTGTGAGCAGGGGAGGGTCAGAGAGAGGGAGACACAGAATCTGAAGACAGGCTCCAGGCTCTGAGGTGTCAGGATAGAGCCTGATGCGGGGCTTGAACCCATGAACCATGAGATCATGACCTGAGCTGAAGTTGGACCGCTTAATGGACTGAGCCACCCAGGCACCCCTAGCTAAATCTTCTTAAATGCTCTTAGGGAACTTCACGTCTCCACCTCCAGAAGGACCTACTTCTGGTGGGCGCTGCAGGGTCTCAGCCACAGCAGGGAGGACGCGGGGGGAGCGTGTGTGGACCAGAATGGCTCCACTGGGAACAGAAGAATACTAGTCCTACTTATTCTGTTGGAAGTGAGCAGGTGTGTAACAGATTCTGAACCCAATTCCACTGTGTGTGTGCATGTGTGTGGGAGTCTCCCGACACCACCAAGCAATTCGCCAGACACCAGCTGGGTGCCCTAGAATTCAACTCTGTTCTGACACTCTCTTCCTGGAGAGCGCATCAGATTCCACAGTTTGAGGATTCGGTCCTACAAGACTGCCCGCCGCCACTTCAGACACGGGTCGTCCGTCCAGCTCGTTGCCTGTGCTGCTCACCAACTGGCTGGAAGTCAGACGTTCTCACAAATCCCTCTGTGGGCTTGATCTATTTGCTAGAATGGTTCACAGAACTCAGGGAACATTTTACTTACTGGATTACTGGTTTATGATAAAAGTCTAGAAGTCAGGAAGAGTCAGATGGAAGTCACCTAGGGTAAGGGGTGGGGACTGGGCATGGAGCTTCCCATGCTTTCTCCAGCTGTGGCGCTCTCCCCAGATCTCCCAGTGCTCAGCCAACCAGAAGCTCTGTGACCCAATCCTTTTGGGGTTTTATGGAGACTTCATCACGTGGGCAGGACCCATTAAACCACTACTAACCGGCTACCGATTCAGCATCCAGCCCCTGTTCCGTCCTTGGGAGTTAGGGTGGTGGGACTGAAATTAACTACCTTTAAGTACAAGGTTTTCCTGGGAACCAGCCTCTATCCCTCGGTGGGGTCCAAAAGTCACCCAATTAACATAGCAAAAGACACATTTATTGCTCTCATCACTTAGGAAATTCCAACGGTTTTAGGAGCTCTGCCAGAAACGGGATGCAGACCAAATGCATATATTACTTATTATAAATCACAGTACATCACTGTGTCAGCTCTCACCTACATGACCTTCAGTCCTCGCAACAGCCTTGTGGAGAAGGTGCCGGCCACTTGGAGGATGACAAAACTGAGTCTCAGAGAAGCAATTTGCCCAAAGTTGTGGAGCTACTAAGTGATACCAAGCTGCCTTTCCAACGCAGAGAGAGAACACAGAGCTGTACGGCTACAGACAGCCATGGTAAGCGACAGGCAGGGGCCCAGAGGTTCCAGAACAGACAGGAGAGAGAAGCCAGCAAGAATCCCATTCTGTAGAGGGGAAAGGGCTCTGGGCTGGGAGCGAGAGCCCGGGTTTGGGTCATCCCACTTAGCAGCTGTGTGACCTTAGGTGAGCCACGTACTGTCTCTGAGCCTCGTGTGTGCAATGGAACTAACTAAATGGCTGTTTCACGGGGCTCGTCCGGAACTCAGGTGTATGTAAGTGAACGCGCCATGCGAACTTAAAAAGCCATGTACACATCACCTGGAGAGGCTGTTCGCAAGCTTGCTGTTCTCCTGAGGGTCTTACAGGGCTGGTTACCCAGCAGGGGACTCTCCTCCCTAGGTCTCCTCAGCAGCAAAGAAAGGGCTCAGCCCAGGAGAGGGCTGGGGTCTCCGGGACTCTTCCACAAATACTCCTGGGAAATCTGAGGACCAGAAAGACCCACCTCCCAGGCACCCACTGTGTGCAAGACTGAGGACAGAGATCAGGGGGCCTTCAGTCCGGGGTGGCTGAGCCTTGGTGACAAGCAGTGACACTGGGCCAGGCTGCGTGGGGCTACAACTCAGGCGTGTGGCTGAAAGGCCTTGGGGTCATGAGCAGACCCAGCACAACCCGCAGGGAACAGCAACATGAGTAAGTTCCTTCTAAGTCTCAGTTCCCACATCTGCAAATAGGTGAAACACCTCATGGGGTGTTCGGGGACTAGTGAGACTGGGCTCCTGTGGAACAGTCTCTGGGGACACAGAGGGATCAGCAGGGCATGGCTGGAGGACAGGGGCTGTGCCCATAACCTCAGGAGCCTGTCTGCTCTGGGATTTGGAGGCACACGGGGACTCCCTGGGCTTTGTGAACTGCTTCTAAGTCACAGGCACTCCTGCATGCACCGCACTGTCTGCATCCTGAAGAGTCAGACTGATGATCCTTATAGTGAGATGGGGAAATTGAGGCAACGCCATGTGGAACTGCTTTTTACACTACTTTTCCTGCCTCTATTTTTGCTAGGACCTGCATCTCTGCTTTACATATGCCTCGTAGTACAAATAATGTAGCCCTCCTTATAAGGATCAAGGAGTTAACGATTTCTTTGAAGTCTTCCAGCACAATAGATAGCATCAAAGGAATGGCTGGGCAAGAATGACCAGGTGATACTGTCCTATACATATTCCAGACACTGACACAAGATGTCTCGATACCAAGACCCCCTGACTCAAAGGCGTAAGTGACATATAGAGGGCACCTGGCCCCTTGTCTTTGCTCTGACCAGCTGCCAGATGCCTGAGGGGGCATGTCCATCAGACCACAATCCTCGGTAAAAACCGCAGACCCCAAGTGAAGACAAGACTCCTTTTCCTTCCCAAGTCTCCCAGAGGCTCTGTCTGTACCTGCACTCACCCTAGGTCTTCAGTAAACTGCTCTCACTTCCTCTGGGCTTGTGTTTGATTTCTATCCTGCATGAAGCCAAGGGCCCTCTTGGCTGGTCCTGGGGGACCTCCCCTCCTCTGGGTCCTCGAACCCAGCCAGCCTACATCACTAGGGAGCCAAGGCCTCTGAGAAGTTTTCAGAATCAAGATATCCCAGGAGGAGGGTGAAGGGTGGGTCAAACATCAGGACTGAGGGCCACCAGCGCCTCCCTCAATCGCTGACCCCAGTGAGCCCTGAGCCGCATGGCTCCCTCCCCTGTCCCTATACGCTATGGCCACTTCCCACAGACATGAGTGGCCGGGAGGCTGGAGGCCATGAATGGAAGCCATGAGTGCCTGGAAGGACAGGGTACCTTTTCTGTTCCATGTCACTTTCCTGTCCCAGGGTTTTCAAATGAGATTCACATTTCATGTGGCTTGAAGCCAAGGGATCCTACCTACACTTATTTGGAGACAAACTGGTGCAAGTGGTAATCTCTGCGAAGGAGATCAGGCTTGACGGAGAGGCCCGAAGTGACAGGAGGTAGCGTGCACCTGCTGTCTCTGAACTCCTGACTGCAGCCTGCCTTAAACTGGAGCAAAGCGGACAGGACTTCCTCAGACAACACCAGTGGAGGTTAGCAGGGGTTTCTCTGCGGCTCCCCCCGTGGCAGGGGCAAGGATGATACTGTCTCAGGGTGGACAGAGCAGGGAGAAGTGTGGGGAAGGGGAAGGGCCGAAGCCAAGGCATCTGAGCCCAGAGCAGCGGCTGTGCTGAGCAGCGTGACCCCTCTGGGTAACGGAGAACAAAGCTGATGGATGACCCACGGCTGGGCGCTTGGCCAGCCTCACCCCCAGATACTTGGGCTGCACTTTCATGGGACTTCTCGAGGGGAGGCAGAGCCTCCTATTTCTATTTTTACAGAGCTCTGTAGTTTTGCAGATTCTCTTGCAGAATGGAGAATATGGGCTTTGGGGCCGGTCAGCTCAGGGTCAACCCGATCCCTCCTGACTCATCTCATAAGAGCTCTGTGAGCCCATCCCCATGGTGGGGAAGGAAATGAGGGCCAGGGGTGGGGGACGACTTGCTCAAGATCCCAGGCAGGTGGGGTGTGGGGATGAGACCCAGGTGTTCTAACTCGCTGCCTGCCCAGGGCTCACTGTCCTCTGGAAGCCAACACAGCTTGCCCAAGGCTGAGGCCTTGCACTTTGGACATGTGACCAGCCCTGGTGGCTTGCCCCACCTCCCTGTTGCCCCTTTAGACCTGGAGCTGGCCTCTGGCCAGTGGTTGGTACCCAGGAGGGGAGCCGAGGGGCCCCAGGGGTGCAAATGGTGAAACAACGGTCTTGGCTGTATCAGTGCTGAAAACCAGCACCTGCAAAAACCAGTCCAGCAGCTCTACAAGCCCGTGCTGAACCCCGATGGCGGGTGCTGTGCTAGGAGCTGCAGGGACTGTGTGAGCAGACTAGTGGCCGTCCTTGGAGAATTTACTAGCAACTGTGGGAGCCCCCAGGGCTCACCTGGGCAAGAGAATGGAGCATGGTATGGAAGACGAGGGAGGGCCTGCAGGTGGACAGGGGCACCCCCAGGCAAGTCCCCCCTCCCCCACCACCCCCTTCCCTGTTTCCTCACTGGTGAGATGAGGGAGTGGGATTGGATGTTGTCTCAAACCTTTTCCCACCTGAAGGGTCCGGGGTCCCTGAAGGGCCAGCTTACCTCTTCTCCCGTCAGGTAGAAGGCCGAGAGGAGTCCCCCGATGTAACGGATGTTCACCTCAAACAAGGATGCTTCTCCACTCTGCAGGGCGGTGGAAAGGGCAGGGCAGGGGCGGGTGGGGGACACTTGTGAGACACCTGGAGGGCTCCCAGGGACAGCCAGGTCCTTGAGACAGGTCACTCTGGCCACAGTCCTCCCCCACACTGCCGCTGCGCTGGGCTCTGGGGGCCTCCTCGCCCAGCAGGCCAGGCTGTGCTGGGTGGTGGTTTTCGGAGCAACAGTTGAGAGGGATCAACACCTGCTTGGCAGCTGCCACCAGAGCACGTTAACAGCATTACAAATAAACACCAGGTTTGGCTTTCTTCCCCAGCCCTTGCCCGAGGCCATCCGAGCAAAGTTATGCCTGGCTGCTCGCCAAGATGCTGGAGAACTTGGGGGGGAGCTGCTGGCTGAAGATTAGCCGGAGGGGAGCCACCTCCCCTTCCTGAGGGAGCTCCCTGGCTTAGCAGGAGGAAAGCTGGGGGTAGGGGAGGTTCTCTGAGGAACTTTTGGGGCAAACAGGACAAAGCCGAGGCTGAGAGGGAAGGGTGCCAGGAAGGTTCTGGTAGGTGATCAGCAATTCTCAGCCTCAGGTCTGTAGCCCTCAGGGCATGTCCGCACTTGCCTCAATCATTTTCTTTCTTTCTTAGGTCTGGACTGCGAATCATGGGTGTCGGGGCACCATGCCAAGGACCAGATCTAAGTTAAAATCCCACCTTGGCCTCGTACTCGGCTTTGGGACTTCGGGCAGGGTATTTAGCTTTTCTCTGCCCAAGGTTCTTCACCCTGAGCGGGGTGGCAATGGGGTGCAAAGTGGCACAGGTGAGATGCCCGGTGCCCTCCCTAAAAGGGGCCTGCTATTACCATCCCTGCCCCCCAGCGCTCTCCACATCATTGTCCTTTACTGCTGACAACAACGTTGAGCACCCTGTATCTGGGAGAGCTTTTCCACTGACAGGGTGCCTGTGAAGCCATTCCCTCTGTTAGGCTTACAGGCGTGGCGAGGTCTTCATTCCCATTTTCCAGACGAGAAAACCAAGGCTCAGAGAGGGGATGTGACCCCATCTTGCTCTCTTCCAAGGACCCTCCCTAACCCGCCCCAGCCTGTGGGAATGTCCCCCAGGCTCCTCGGACCTGCCGGCACCTGGCACCATAGGTAGCTGCCTGATGCCCACTCTCTACCCACTATCTGCACAGGGACAAGGTGGGCCTAGGAAGATACCCTTTCCTTCTCCCACTTCAGCCTTTCTCCCATTCGATATGGTAGGAAATGGGAGGATTCTGACCTTCTCACACAGACCACCAGAAGGCATTAACATGCCTCAAAATAACTGTAACAATGATGATGAGGAGGAGGAGGACACCCCCTTACATCAAATCAGACTTAATAGCGTTATAATGCTTGCTGTAACCCTCCATAGTTCACTCTCACAACAAACCTGTGGACGAGGCATTGTCATGGTTACTGTCATCGGATGGCCCCTCACCTCTCTCTAGAGGGCAGCATGGGGTGGGTAGGGGGCGCCAGGTTAGAGCAGCTCAGAGCAGATACACCACTGCTCCCAGCCTATTGCTGCCGTTTTGTGTGACAGATTCAACCCTGGAAGCGACTTCTTGGGTGCCTGCCACCCCAGGGAGGGGAAGGAAGGGCTGTTGGCTGGCAAATACTCATGGGTCGGCCAGATCTCAAGCCCAACTCGAGCCTGATCTGAGGAGAGGGGACTCAGCAGAGTGCACAGAACTCCAGCATCTCAGAAGTGACAGGGTGGAGCTGACCTTCCGGACCCCTTTCGGCTCTAACACCCCAAGGGTGTCTGACTCACCACGTTCAGGTGGAAGTTCTCCTCAACCCAAGCCTTGGCCTCCTGGAACTCCTCCTGCAGCTCCATGAGGTAGAGCGTGTCGAGGGAGTCAATGATGGTCGCCCCGCTGAGGCCTCCTGCAGGCACCGAGATCGAAGGCATGACCCAGGCTCATTCCTACCCGTCCCATCCCCAGCCACACAAGCTACTCTCTCCAGGTCCCCTCTACACGCCTGGGCAGGCTCCGAGGGCGAGGCTGGCCCAGGCACCATCCAGGGAGACTCCAACGTCACCCACCTTTGGAGGCGAGTCCAGGAGCAGGCGCCCGTCCTCCTCCCACTCCAGGCTGCTTCCTCCTTGGGGCCCCAGACAGTGGGCAGCCGGCTGGGACACCGAGTTCATGGGCCCAACCACTTCCCAGACCTCTCAGTCCACTCATATCTGCCAGCAAGTCAACCATCAGGGCCAGGCTGGCGCCCACCACTTTTCTGTGTCACTGGGTAGAGGGTGAGCTGGCATTTCGTTTACAAAATCCTAATATGCCAGTCGTCTGGCTTTTCAATTCTATTCCTTGTTTTATTCTAAGGAAAAAATCGATGTTCACAAATAGTTATCCGGGAAGGGATTTATTATTGCAGTACCATATACAATGGGGAAAAGTTGGAAAAAAACTTCAAGTCCAACAATAGGGGATTAGTTATATAAACTGTGGCTCAGACATAAAATAGGACACGATGGAGCCCTCCATGCAGGTGAGGTAGGCTCTGTTGATTGGGGAGATATCCATGGGACCTGTTAAGTTAAAAAAAAAATGTAGGTTGCAAAAAAAAAAAGAACACAATATAATTTCTTTATCATAAGCCAAATGTGGATGAGCCTACACAGAAATAAGTCAGGCAAGATGTGATTCAACAGTGCCCCCTGAGTGCTGGGCTCACAGGTGCCTTTTGACTTCTTTGGCTCATGGATTATTTTTATAACCAGAAATCTACTTCCATTTGAAAAAAAAAGGAGGGAGGAAGGAAAGTTTGGGCAAAGAAACCCAACAAATGCACAAACCAAAGGTTTTGTGGCCACTCTAGGACGGCCAGTCCAGAAAGCGCAAGTTCTGAGGCCTGGCCCCTGCCACTGGGTCTTAGCCTCTTATCCTGGGGAGTAAGGGCTGAGATAATGGTGCAAAATATCACAGCTTTCCACACCACGGACTGGGCGGGAGAGTGAGGAGAGAGGCCTCCCCATGAGGGGCAGCCAGAGCCCGAGTGTACAGTCCTGTGAAGGAAGAAAGGAGGGAGAAAGAAATGGGCCTGGGGCCATCTGGAGGGCTTCCTGCAAGAGACAGCTGCCTCCTATCAACTCCGTAAAACTACAGTAGCAGCAGTTTCCTTTAGATTCCAGCATGTAGCTTTTTTTTTTAACTTTTAAAATGTTTTTTATTTATTTTTGAAAGACAGAGAGAGACAGCATGAGCAGGAGAGAATCAGAAAGAGAGGGAGACACAGAATCTGAAGCAGGCTCCAGGCTCTGAGCTAGCAGTCAGCACAGAGCCCGATGCGGGGCTTGAACCTACGAACAGTGAGATCATGACCTGAGCCGAAGCCAGAACTCAACCGACTGAGCCACGCAGGTGCCCCACCAACATGTAGCTTACGAGGACTGATGGCTCCTCCTTGTAGGGCTCAAAGCAGTGAGAACCCCAAGTTCCGCCTTCCCCCAGAGGAGCTTTGGAGCGCATTTGGCAGAGCCCCACTTGAGTCTGAAGCGAGCACGGGCTTTGCGGGCACGCCTGTGTTCAGAGTTCGCATCTAATCTCCTTAGTTAGCGCTTCTCTAACTTCACACTTGGGTTGACTCTGCAGGCAGAGACTCCTGAAACTCAAACCACTGCCTCTCTAGGCCTGGAAAAGGATGGGAGGGCGAGCAGGAGAAACTGGGAGGAGGGTAAAGCTGCATTTAGAATCCACTTCCAGAAGCAAGGGCTTCCCAACCCACAGTCAGGCATCCCAGGATGGTTTCAGTACTTAAAAAAAAATTTTTTTTTAACATTTATTTATTTTTGAGAGACAGAGGATGAACAGGGGAGGGGCAGAGAGAGAGACACACACAGAATCTGAAGGAGGCTCCAGGCTCTGAGCTGTCAGCACAGAGCCCCACACAGAGCTCGAACCCACACACTGCGAGATAATGACCTAAGCTGAAGCTGGACACTTAACCGAGCCCCCTGGACGCCCCAGGATGGTTTCAGTATTGGGGATGAAGTCAATTTCCAGAATGTCAACTCCTCCAACACCGAAGGATTGGCAGGAAAACACTCAGGTCAAACAAAGTTGATCTTTCGTGGTTTACGCTTGCTGCTTCCCTGTGGTTGCCAATGGCTAACCATGGCTCGCGGGAATGCTTTACCATCAGGTGAAAAGGTAGCGGGCACGGGAACTCTGATGTGGGAGAGAGACACGGATGCTGAGATGCGCCTGCCACAGAGCACCAGCCGCGTGTCCATCCTTTTGGCTCTGAAGCTGCGGCCCCCTCCTGTTACACCACAGGGCCTCACACCCGATTTTTCAAGGGACTGAAGGAATTTTTAAGATCCCACTGCCCTGCCCCTAAATTTCATAAAGGACCCCAGAGAGGGGTTGGGACATACCTGGGATTGGATCAAAGGCAGAGCAGAGCCCAACTTCTCTCAATTCCTTGTGAAAACAGTTGGACCTGATTGCTAACCCCACCCTACCCTCAAAGGGACAGGAGGCTGCTCTGACCAGTGAGGGCTTGAAGAGAAGCCCAAGGCCAAGGGGACGAGGCCCAGAGTATCTGATTTCCGAATCCTGCCCTGAGCTGCCCAGTGTTTTTACCCCGGGGGTTCTCCTTCCCTCGGCTGAACCTGAGCCCAGAGAGGCCCAAGGGTCTGGGCTGGGCCGGAAGGGCAGCCAGGACCCCTCGTGACCAGCTCTCCTTCCCAAATGCTCCCGAGGCACCAGCTGAGAAGGCAGCTCACTGAGGGAGTTTTTGGCAAAGTTCTGCCCGGCTCTCAGGTTCCCATATCCTTCCTCAGTTGATCTCTCACCCGGGCCCCCACCTACCCCACAGCCGGGCTCTGGGCCAGTAAGGCACTTATTGGAACGCTTTTCATTCCAGGCCAGAGGTTACCCAGTGGCCAAGCTGGGCCAGAGAGAAGGCCCAATCCCAAATTCAACTCTATCTGTACCTGCAGCCAGCCGGGGCGGCTCCCCGGGGGAAAACACACAGTGCTATTCAGAGAACAGGCACACGATTTATAGGCATGGAGCCATAGGGGGACAAAAAGGCAGGCAGCCAGCTTGGAAACTCCATTGGACCTGGCCCTGAGGCAGGTCTCAGGCTGTCTCCCTCTCCCACTTCTAGCTCTGAATGCTTGTGGTGCACAAGGGACCCACCCCCACCCCCTTCCTGCCAGGCAGTAGGCAGTGAGTGTGTCAAAAGAACACAACCCTGGGTTCAAACCCCAGCTTGGGCCAGCAACACACCTGCTGCAAGTTATCAAAATCCTTCTCTGTAAAGTGAGGTAAGACCCCTGGGCTAGGGACTGGGGAGCCACTGCAGGTTCCTGAGCTGAGATAAAGGCATCCTATACATGCCTGGCCTTTCTGATAAAGACGCCTGTGTGCGCCTGGGACACCGTAAGGGCTTGACAAAATGGTTCATTGTCTTCTTTCCAGGATCCCATAGCTCATCCTGAAACACTGGCCTCATCAGGGAGATGTTGGTTCACATCCTGGCTCCATCACATACCAGCTATGTGCCATGACAAGTCACTGTACCTTTCTGGGTCGCGTGTCCCTCATCTTCAAAATGGGGATGACAGGAGGACCTACTTCCTAAGGCAACAGGGAGGGCTGAACAGGGCAGTGGATGGAAAGGAGTCAGTACTGTGTTAGCTACATGTGAGCTTAACCCAACACATGGAAGTGTGGTCCTCCCCGCCTCCAGCTGGCCCTGGGCAGCCCCTCCACAGTCTTCTGGGGTCCTTACGGCCTTGTGGAGCTCCTGCATTACTGGCTCCTCTCTGCCCCACAGGGCTGAGGCCATCAACACCCCTGATCTGGGTGGGCACCTGCCTCTCAAAGGGTCTTCTTACCTCCAGGACCCCTGCCCTTCCCCTCAAATTCACCTTGTACATTGTTGCCTGACCTGTCTTCCTAGAATGAGACCCAACTGTGTCCCTCCTCAGCTCAGGAAGCTGCAAGGGCTTCCCAGTACCCATGCAATGAGGTGGGGGCAGTGGGGGGGGGGATTTTGGGTGTGACTCCAGAGGATCGAGCTAATCTCCTCTCCCTGGACACGTGCTGCACACTCTTGCCTCGATACCTTGGCACGTGTGCTCTCCTCTGCCAAGAAAGCTGTCCTGGGCATCTGGGTACACTCAAAGCCCACATGCTCTCCAAGCTCTACCTCCCACTGGCAGCCTTCCTGGATTCCATCCAGCCAACCTCCTGAGGAAAGAGCTTCCCATCCCTGCCCTGAACCGTGAGGCTGTGCTCACCTTCTAACCACCCGTGAGCTCCTGGGGTCAAGGGTTCCCACTGCCTCCCTGCACCAATTCTGCACCTTGTCTCCAAGCAGCCCCAAAGGCCAAAGCCCCCAACCCAAGTAGGCCTGTGGCCTCTTTAGGTGTCCCACCTTCTGTGACTCTTCTGCAGACTGTTAGGAACGGCCTCCCTGTGCCACCTTCGCCTGGGGAGATCTAGAGTCCACCAGGCCCTTCTGGCTCAGGAAGCCACTGTGAATGCCACCCTGTGGTCTACACACGCTCCTGCCCTCCCTGGACTCTCCTCCCCTGAGAACACCTTCAGGAGCTCCCACAATGAGTGCCCCCATTCTGCGCACCCCTGTCTCTGCGACAAGAGCTGCCCACTCTCACCGCACCGCAAAGAATCACTAACCTACGTGCACCTGCCTTCCGTAAGTGCAGGCTCCTGTGTGATTCGGACGCGTCTCCAGGCGCGGGGAAGAGCTGCCCAGTGAGAGTGGGGAGGGGAGGGCAGGCAGCCGGGCTGGCCCATCTCTGACAGGTGACGCCTCCCTGCTTGCTCTGAGCTGACTGAGGCCTTTGGGACACCACTCTTCCTCTCACCTTTCCTCTAACCCTGTGACTGCGCCTTCCCAGTCTCCTCTGCTGGTTCCTGCTCTTCTCCAGACCACTACGGATGGGCTCTGTCACTGGGCCTTTTCTCTTCTCTGCCCTCCCTCATTCCCTTAGTTCAGTTCCACCTATATGCTGAGGACTCCCCGATGTCAACTCCCAGTCAGGACCTTGCCTCAGCCCTGGGAGGACACAGGTGGCTCATGTTTAACCTGCTCCTCAAGCACAGGGGTTAACGCCAAGCCCCTCCTCACAAGCCTTTGACTCTGCATCTCTCCTGCTTGCACCCTATCCTGGTGGCTCTCTGCAAGATTTCCAGACTCTGCCCATTTCTTGCCTCCTCTGTGTTCCCACCTTGGTCCAGCCACCTTCTTCTCTCTCTTGGATTTATTCCCAGAGCCCTCTAACTGGCCCCTGGGCTTCTACCCTTGTGTTCCCCACCCCCACCTACGCCCATCTATCCTCAACATCGCAGCCCGAAGAATCCCTTGAAAATGCCAGTCCTATCATGCTACTCCTCTGCTCACAATCCTCCCATGGCTCCCACTGGACTCGGAGGCCCCGTGATCTGGCCCCAGCTTTCTCTCGGCCTCATCACCCATTCCCCTTCCTCATTTCTCTCACTCCACTCTTCCTGCATGTTGCTCCTACAGCCCCCCAAGCCTGCTCCCTGTTAGACCGTGGCCATTTCCAGCATGCTACCACAACAGCACCTCCACCCTTTCCCCTTACCTCTCTATTCTTTCCTCCTTAGCACCTTTAGCCCAGAGGCGCCATGTGTGCATCTGCTTCCCCATTTATTGTCTTCTCATAAGGGAGCAGATGAGGGGGAGGGCCCTGTTTTGTCCACTGCTGTCCTCCACTGCCTAGGACACTTTCCAGCCCGTCCCAGGTGCCTGCTAGGTATTTGAGAATAAAAGGCCCATCGCTCTGGGTGGGGAGGGTTTGCAGGGGCCGTGGCTCATTCACATTTTTCAGTGACCGGCTACGGACTGGCACCAGAGGTGAAGGTAAATGGGCTGAACAGACAGCTCACCGTGCAAGGTACTGTGGTGACCACATCCGGGCCAGGTTAGCTATCTATGCCAGGGGCTGGTGCCAAGAGACAGAAGAGACCCTGCCATCAGGGTGTGGCCAGATCGGCCACGGTGGCCTTGTGTGTCCACACCATGGTCCTGTGCAAAGCTATTTGTCGTGCGTGGGTCAGTTTCGACAAGGGCCTGGCCCCCGGCTCCTGTCACCTCCTCCCTCCCACCCCTGGGCCTGCCTGGGTGGGAACCCTGTCCTGCTAGACAGAGGGTTGTATCCCCTCTCCTGATTCTGCTGTATTAATGACGATGAGGCTTTCATGTGATGCTTTATTAGCAAAGAGAAATGGGTCAGGCCAGGCAACATAAGCTCCAGGAAGAACATTCAGAAGGAAAAAAAATCACCCAAAGCATAGCCTGTTACTGCAGTGTCCCCAGAGCCATACTCTAATGGCTGCATTTAATTTGATGACATAATCCATAGAGACCCTTCTTAATCTGTAAAGAAACAACACAAATGTTTCTTTCTCAGCTTCCAAAGAAACCAGTGTGGCCGTGGGGCGGGTCAGAGTTCCCAAACATGGCGGCCTCGGTGTACCCCACCCCATGAGAGGGACTCCTTCCAAGGCTCCTCCCCTTGAATCTGGGTCGACCTCGGTGACTCCTGGGAGCAAAAGAATAAAGTAGAAGGGATGATGTGCTAGTTTCTAGGCCCCGGCCTTAAGACACTAGCGGTTTCCACTTCCTGTCCCCTGGAACACTGATGCCTCGGACAAGCCGCCATACTGTGAGGAAGCACGACGGAGCCCACGGGAGAGAACAGGAGAGGCCGCGCATGCGTGTGTGTGCGTGTGTGTGTGTGTGTGTGTTTTCTGACTGACAGCCCCTTGGGGACTCCCAGCCAACTGCCAGCATCAATCCTACACATGAGAACTCAAAAGTTTCCAATGGCTCCACCTGTCAGGTTACCCTTCAACCCTTTCCAGCTGAGGGCACACACATGGTAGTAAAGAGATAGGCTGCACCCACTGTGCCCTTTCTGGATTCCGGACACACCGAATCTGTGAGCATAAGAAAATCATTGTTGTGAGCCACTAAATACTGGAGTAATTTCTTTATGTACCAGTAGCAAACGGAATGTCCTGCTATGTGGGTATCTGGCTGATGGAAATGATATCCCACTCCCCCAAAGTGTACTGTTTAAAATCACAGCATCCTGTATGGTGAGATCTTCCGGCTGCATGAAATCGTCATAGGGATTAGGACCTCTGTGTTTCTGTCAGGTCTGAGCCAGTTCCTTTTCCTTCAGTAACAATATTTTTCTTGAATCCTCCCATGATGTCTATTTCCTGGATCACCGAAAGTGAGTTCAGAGGATGTGTGTTTCCAGGCAGAGGTTTCTTAGAGCCTCTGGAAGGACTGAAGATATTTTTTAGGAACAAATCCTGGCACTCAACAGAATGCTCTTACCAGGAGTGAATCAATAAAAGATGATCAGATCTGGCGATGCTACTGCCTTTCTTGGGCCCTCAACACCCTGATCACATTCAAAGTCCCTGGGCACAGTATACAGGGCGCAGGTGGTCCATGCCCTGGCAGCCTCGCCAGCCTCTCTGCCACTCTCTGCGCATGCGATGCTCTATCCACGTGATGCCATTAGTAGCGCCCCAAATGCCATGGGGTTTCTGCTGACATGGGTTCTTATGCCCGGGATCCCTTCCTTTTCCCAGCTGGCTTGGCGAACACCTGCTCTTTGTCCCAGCCTTGGCTGGAGCATTGAGTCATCTCTCGAGAATTCCTGAGCCACCAAGCAGACCTGACCACGCTCTCCTGCGCAAGCCTGCCCTGCTCTGCTGCAGGCCCCCTGGTCACAGCACTGCTTCCACCGCACCGTACATGCCTGTGAATGCCACCGGCCACTGGTTGCACCTGACTCTTCCCAGTGGCCCAGGTATCCGTCCCCAGGCGAGGCACAGAGAAGGTGAGAGAAGGCCGGTGGAAACATGGACCGCGCCTTCTCAAAGGTCCCTAAACACTTTAGAAGGGCTCTTGGCCTTGGAGAAATCACACCATACACAGCCGTGGCCAGCTATTCAAGGAAAACACTGTCGCAGGGACAAAGTGGGGACGTGCTGACATCATGGCCCTGGTGGAACTAATGGCTTCCTCCAGCCTTCCCAAACAGACGTCACGCTTTGCTGCCACAGGCCGGAGGATGTTTGCGGTGGCCGACTGCTGAACAAGGGTCAATGTGACGGATGACCGGACACGGCTCACAGAACGGGTCTACTGGATAGGGCTCCTCATTGGAAAACAGGGTGTGTTTTTAAAAATGTTAATGTTGTATTTGTTTGCTTTTAAGTAAGAGCTGAGGGTGCTGCCTGCTGGGGAAACTTATATTTTAAACCCCCCCTCCCTCAGGGCTGAGGATCAAAATCGTAACTGCTTTTATCTCAGAACATCTCAGAGAGAAGAAAAGGCAGATGGAGGACATGGAGCCCAGGATGCTACAGTGGTATCTCATCTCCAAGGCTATAGCTCAGGGTAGGGCTGTGACCAGGTGCCACCTTCCAGGCCATACACAGCCTTGTAGGCTTGTTTCTAATTCTAGCTTAGTTCCTTCCCAGCATGTGATTTGGGTAGCTCACCTGACCTCAGAAAAATGGGATAATAAGGTCTCCTTCTTAGAATGGCGTGGCCAGTTCAGAGAAATGTACACAAAGGACAGTCAGCAGGCATTCGGTACAAGAGAATGCCCAGTACATGGGCCTATTATCATAAGGCTCAGTTCCGGCAGAGGAAACCACCCTGGGGCTGGCAAAGCTAGGATCCCTTGCAGATCCTTGACCTCCTTGGCCCAGATGAAAGAACAGTATGGCTCTCGTGCCAGCCAGGGAGGAGGCATGAGCCCTCAGGAGGGCAGGATAGGAGCTGGGCAGGCATGGTTGCATTTTCAATACACTTAATGCTCACTGAGGAAAGGAAAAGACAGAGCCTTCTGCTGATCCCTCCAAGAGACACGAAGGTCTGGCCGCAGCTCTGGGCAGCTCCTGAGTCCCTCCACACACACTGGCTTCCACCCATTAAGTCAGAAGATTGCTCAGTACCTTCCCTCCACCTCCATGGGAGAAGTAAAGATCCCCGGCCCATCAACCTTGGTCTTGTCCACATAAATTTGCTTTGGCTTCAGGTGGGGGAGGGAGGATTAAACCGTGCCTTTGACTTTACGCTTGGCTGTGAGACTCAATGGGGCTAATGAACATGACTTGAATAGAAGTTTGATAAGCTTGCATGGCTGGGCTGGCCCTCTTTCGCTTCTACTTTTAACAATGAGAACAAATCTCAAACAGCCACTGCAACAAGGGTGAGAGGCAGGTGGAGCAGACTGGACCCAGATGAGCACAGCCTCAGTAAAAGACAGTCCAGTCTATCTGCAACGATACGAAGAAGAAATAAACACTCCTGGGGTGCCTGGTGGCTCAGTCGGTTAAGCGTCTGATTTCAGCTCAGATCATGATCTCACGGTTTATGAGTTTGAGCCCTGCATCAGGATCTGTGCCTGGAGCCTGCTTTGGATTCTGTGTCTCCCTCGCTCTCTGCCCCTCCCCCCTCACGCTCTGTCTCTGAAAAATGAATAACCCTTAAAGAAAAAAAGAAAGAAAGAAACACTACTTGTCTGCTACTCATTGTGGAATAATTTTTCCCCAACATTATTTTGGAAGAGGCTGATGGATTCAGGGCTCTTTAAGCCTTCTTTCTTTTTTCTTTTAAAGTTTATTTATTTGAGAGAGACAGAGACAGTGGGAGTAGTGGAGGGGCAGAGAAAGGAGACAGAAAGAGAGCAAGTGAGAGAGAGAATCCCGAACAAGCTGCCAGCGCAGAGACTGATGTGGGGCTCGAACTCACAAAACTATGAGATCATGATCTGAGCGGACCCTTAACCGACTGAGCCCCCCAGAAGCCCCCAGCCTTATTTCTTAATAGTCTTTCCATATTCCAGCTACACTGTGTGGTCCCCTCTTTCTAGGCTTCCAGCCCTTGACTCAAGCTACTACCTCTGCTCGGAATGCCCTCCTGTCACCCCAAATGTCTCTGCATACTTCCCAATCCAATGTCTACTCTAAGTCCTAGGGAAAATGCTGCTGCTTCCATGAAGACAGCCTTGATTCCCTCTCCTGGATCTGGGGTCTTCCTCTTCTGAACTCTTTTATCAAAAGAATTCCTTTCAACTGTCATTATGGTAATCCATGTCACCTGTGTCCTTTTCTCGAGTCCGTCCCGGGCAGCGAGTGTGTGTGGGGTTGACTGTAAGCCTGGTTAACCAAACCCAGAAGAGGCCATGCAGAGTCAAGGTGCCACTGGGATTCGATGAATGAAGGAACGGATGCCTTCCTCCCACCGCCTTGTTCCCAGATGAGAAAGTCTCCCTGACAAAGTGCCTCGTCCAGAGGCAGCTGCCGTGTGGTGTGAGGCACTGGGGGCGGGGGCAGAGGCCAGACCCGTGACACCCTGAGATCCTGGCCAAGGGCCGGCACCCCACAAAGTCGCCTGTGGAATGTGGAATTCTCAATGCCAGCCACCAACCCCTTCTCTCCTGGGGTTAATAAAAATAACTGCAGTTAGCACTGACCCAGCACTTCTTCGTGCCAGGCGCTGGGCCATATGCTTCACACACATCTTTTTTAAACCTTGTGACAATGCTATTATTGTCCCTCTTTTACAGATGAAGATTGAAGCTTCCAGGAATTAAGTCGCTTGCTCAAGACTGATTTATTCACCCCCAGAATACATTTCTGAGAGTTCAGGACGTGCCTGGTGCTGAAATGAGGGGAGTGGACGGTTCTGATCTCCGCCCTAAGAGAGCTGTGGGTCTGGCGGGGGAGACTGGCACCAACCAGGCCTGAGCAGACAACATCCAGTCAGAGTCATGTGTGTCATAAAGGAAGAGAGAGCAGGGGCTGAGGCCAGGAGAGGGGTGGGTCCGTGGCAGGCAGGATGCATGGCAAACCCAACAGGCTGCAGCAATGGAAGTCTTGACAGATTTGTGGAGCAGAGAGGAGGTCGCTACACAGAGGAAGGAGGGCCATGGCCGGAGTGAGGGGGTGGGGCCAGGCTACAGACTCAGGGAGAGGAACATGTGGCTTCAGGCGGTGGTCTGGAGAGGGGCTGGGAAGGGACCCAGCAGGGACCCCTTGTGGACTAACTCGGGGAGCTACCCATGTTGGTCGGCGAGTGCCCTCCAGGAGAGTGGCAGGGAGCACCGGGGCCCATGCTCTGAGGCAGCTGGGGGGCCCCAAGC